>UCOL01002796.1:0-22984 GCA_900474335.1 Ormyrus nitidulus | reverse complement strand
GGGGGGGGTGGATGATCTTTAGAAAACACCATTCTTCTTCGATTTTGAATTTTATTTGTTAATTTCTTAATTTTTATTCAAGCACAACGACTAGAACGGTTAAAATTATGAACCAAATATCGACTGCTAACCATTCAACAACTTTAATCTCTGATGCGAAAGCATGCAGGCTGTGCGTAATACCGGTGTCATTTAACAAAAGACCGCATAAATCACACGGCTAACAATGACAAAGTTCTGAAAATATTAAATTTATTTTGAAAAATTTTATCGGTGTTTACAGTAGCACAACTGTAGCAGCAAAGTTTGATGGAGGGTAAGCGAGATTGCGAGGCTTGCATATAAGAAGATGAGTTACTGCGAAACTTCTAATATATAGCTGCGAATTTCGTACAGCAGTTTCGGTCATCAATTTTATTTATGCCGGCTTCTTACACTGCGTTTTTCTGCATTTGTTGCTTTTCATAAATCCAGCATTTGTTTGGCAAAATGCACCATAGCACTTTCACGATGATTGCCTGCGATAAATCCCAAAGTACACCCGGCAATTAAAAACAAAAGAGTCCCGCATTACCGAAATCTACGGTGCAGCGGAACAAGCTAATCTTCTCCTGTATTTCTCCGGCAAGATCCGAATTCAGCCCCGAGAACTGATAACGCTTCTGGATAAAGCAGCGAGATGCGATATTCAACGTCCGATTTTTATAAATCTACCCTCCTCCTCCGAGTTACTTCCCGAGCATAATAGACGGCGGCTGCAGCCAGCGCCTTAACGAGCGTCCTGGCAATTCAATCCCTAATGCTCGGTCGTTACTTCTCTCGGGGAAGAGGGCGAAGGTGGTGCAGCAGCAGCGGGCGCGCTCAAAAGAGAGCCCCGCGCGCGTCCCTCCTTCCGAAAGCGGTACATCGGCGGCGGCGACGCTGTATTTTCGCTCTTTTCTCGCGCAACTCGAATTTTCGAGAAACTCCTGGCTCGACTTAATCCCCGGGTTCTCCCCCCACCCCCGCCCGCGGCTTTATGCTCGCGCTGCTGAATCGTCGCGTACGCGGTTGAATGAGACCGCTAATTACCCTGAGAGTGCACGCGGCGGCGGCGGCGATTTTCCGCTAGATTTCGCCCTTTCAGGCCCCCCCGGCGAAGAATGATACGCGAGGATGACTTTTAGCGCGTCATTGCGCGCTCGCGTTCTCTTGTTTTTGACCCGGAGATGACACACACACACACATACACACACACACACACGTACGTACACTAGCGAGGTAGCTGCAGATACCGGAAACGACTTCTGTCTGAGATAGTGCTGGTTCGAGTGTTTTTCATTTCGCGTTGAACTGCTTCTTTAAATCTGTGTTTACAGTTTTTTTTTCTGATTTGAATGAATAAGCGCGGTTTAAAGCTTTTCTAGATCTCAATATAAGGCTGTAAATATTTTCTGGAAAGTGTCAAGGTCCGCTGGTAGATCTAATTATTTTTAAAAAGAAGAAAAAAGACATATATAAATACCAGCTTCATAATAAATAGTTTTTATATTTTTCCAATATCTGATACGTTTGAAATTTATTAAATTCAGAATATACGTCGACTCCTGTGTTTTAAGAGAAAATATTCATTGAATTTTATACTTTCATTTTCAAACTAAAAGCTGATGACCTGTAAATAACAATTAAATTTTAATATAAGGTAAATAACGAAAAATATTTTAATAATGAATCTGAAAAATAAATCAGTAGATTATATTTTTAATGATCTTTAGCTGAGAATCATTAACTAATTTACTAGCAATACCACCTTCTACAAATGGGAGAAAACAGTTCTGTCGCGCGAGAATTCTTCAGTTAAAAGAGAAATGCTTCGCAAAAGGGCTTCTGTTAAGTCAACTGTGAAGCAACTTTGGCTGAATCAACAGTCTTGTGTTGTTAAACTTTACTGGTTGGATTAGTTCAGATCGCCGCAAAAGCGACAGAGACAAAGTACCATGCAATTCCCGGCTGTTCTCTAGCATATTTATCTTTAAAATTGTGTAAATTATTAATCTGTTACCAAACTTCTAGATGAAATTACTGAGTACTGTTATTAACGTTAGAGAACGTCAGTTTGTACTAACGAACCATTTCTATATTGGTTTAATATAACTCTGCCAAAAGCTGATTTTTTTGCGAGTTTATTCACTTTAATAATATGAGCCTAACTTTTACTATTTATTTACAAAATGTGAAAATGCCTATTCATTTATTGGTTACAAAGCTGCAGAAAAAATTTCATTCAAATTTTTTCTGCAGCTTAGTATAGTTTGCATTCATACAGATTCTTATTCTCGCTGCAAACTAATAAAGGAGTAATGCACGCTTCCTCGAGTATTGATCCAGAGGTACGTTTTAGACCATTTCCAATATGCACACAACTGACCCAAACCGAAACGCAATAAGCGCCTCTCGAAAAAGCGTTGAAACCGAAAAAGACAGGAACTCGTCCGCAGAGAGCGGTAGGTGGCGAAGGCGAATCAAGACACCGCAAATCCGATATCGAATTATTCTACGGTCCACCCGCAGCATATCCCTCTCACCTCCCGGGGAGCAAAAACAAAAGAGCCGGACGCAGACGAACGGGGTGCACAACAGCGTACGCGCGCACACGTGAACCCGTCCCCGGTCATTGTCCAAAACGAGGATCTCAATTTCAAGGCAGAAAGAGGGCCAAGCCTGCAGGTACGTATGTGTGCGCGGAGGAGGAGGCGGAATCCCGGCGACTTGCCGCGCCATTAGGGGTTCAGCCGTGTGCAGCAGCTTTGCAGAGGGAGAGAGAGAGAGAGAGAGAGAGAGCAGGAGGCAGTTCATTGTACCTCCCATCGACGGAGCCGCGCACAAAGACGTCTGCCGCCCGAACTCAGCCGGCAACTCGCATTAGAGAAAAGGAACTCGCGCGTGTGGAGAGGAGAGGCTATATATATATATAAGTTACAACGCTCGCGCGCGCTAAAGGATTGCTCGGTAGCGAGAATTTGGAAATAGTATCATCCCCAAGCCGATAACCCGCGAAGTCGAGAGAGAGAGAGGGTATAGGCGCACCGGGAGACGGGAGGGGGAAGTTGGGAGAAGCAATTGGAATTGCGCGCCTCTCGCCAAAGAAACATTATATCCAATCGGGGCCGCGCTCCGCGAATCTGAAGGTGCAAAATTTCCAATCTTAGTTGGATTGAAATGCTGGGGGTGAGGACCCATTCGATTATTACCGGTATGAGGCTTCGCCGATATAATTACGCCCGGGGTGTCTGGAATTTCAATAGAATCTATTGTGATTGAACATTTAAAAACCATTTAATACACATTTTTTCAATGAAAATTTATAGTGACCTACTGTGTTTTTCTTTTTTTTCGATTTAATTTGTATGAATTTATTAATATGAACTATATCTATTGGTTAGTTCTTGCACGTAGGAATGATTGAGATTTGTGTGTAAACATCAAAATTTTTACAGCATACGATCCCAAAATTATGACTTTAAAATTCCATCAAAATTCGTAAAGCTCTGTAGTTATAGAAAAACAAAAAAAAAAGTCTCTCACAGAGTTCGTTTTAACAATTAAACAACCCTTTAAATTTTGAAAACCTATTTTAACTATGCAAGCGCCTGTATAAAAAAAGACAAATGGCGATAAAAATTTCTCTCCCGGAATTACTCGCGAACCGCTGAATCGCCGCTGTATACGTTATATCCCGGAAAACTTCTAATGCCCCTAAATTTTTGACCGACCGATTTATCAAACTATCCGCCAGCAATTGAAAGAACACGCCGCGGCGAGCTTTTAAAAAGTTATAACCGTCAGAAAACGCCCGGGAAAAACTCCGTAATTTTTAATTTCTCCGCCGTTCCTCCTTTCGTCGCGCTTCAACTTCGAGCGGTTCGAGCTTCCTTCCCCTCCACCTGAATTTAAACAGCAATTACACGACTTTAGCTCTCGCACGACGGCGGCAGACGCTGCCGAGTGTGCGTTCTCTCGCGTCTGATGCGCGCACGCGCGCCGCTTTCTTCCTCTCGTTATTTCCTCGTGCTCTTTTTTGACCCGTGCGCCTTTTTTTTTTTTTGCCTTCCCGTTCCTTTTACTCGGACCTGAATCCGTCTGGTTTGGCCGCGATTTCCGCGTTTCCTTTCTTACTCGTTTGTTTTTCGGTTGCCTCTCCCGAAAAGCTCCCGGGCTTACTCGCGCTCGTCGAGGATTAGTATCGCGGCGCGGCGGGATGTTTGCTGTCGCTTCCACAAAAGCCTTGGGCTCGTCATTTGCCGCGGCAAAAACGCACAAACGCCTCTCTCGTCATATTCGATTTTCCCCCCGTAGAGAGCGCAGTTTTTTTTTCGTTGCTTCGGCCGTTTTTTTTCACCCCGGCGAAAAAGTAAAAGGCCAACGCGGAGAGTATGAATTTCATTGAAATTAATCGAGCGTCCAGGCGAAAAAAGACTTGTACCATATCAAAAGAGGCGACGGCTCAGTCGGCAGAGCGTATACTGGCCTTGCAGCCAAGAGATCCCTGGTTTCATCCCGGAGCGGACATTCAAAGCCAGGTAGTCTAGATTCCACTACCAACGGCAAATTGTGACTTCACCATAGTCAATCTACTACGAGGTAATTAAACAAATCAAGTCGACCTCGAGGCAGTTTAATGAGTCAAATGCTGCCTATTATATGTATTTAAATAAGAGATAAACCACGCAGGAGACGTGAAATTTTGAAAGAAAACTGTTTGAAGAATACAGTTTGGAAAACTTGAGAATTAACCAACGCGCGGACCAGCACTTTTATCCCAGAATCCCTTCCTCCCAAGACTTTTCTCTCCTGCTCTCGGCTGTATCTATCCTTAACGCTCTATCACGTAATGGCGTAACTTTTGCCGCGAAGGAGAGCAACCGCTGCACCCCCTCCTCCCCCTTCCCTCCTCCTCCGCGGAGGTTTAGCTGCTCTCCCACTGTCGGCCGGGGCAAAGGGAGAAAAAGAGAGGTGGATCGACCCGGGGGAGTTTTAACGTACGGTCAGCTTTTTCCTCTTCCTCGTCTTGGCCTTCTTCCTTCGACTCGTCCGCCTAAGCTTTTGACCGGCCATGCTGGTTCCCTAGACTTAGGGATGTATTTGGCTGTACAGCCAGAGTGGAAAATGAGAGGCGGGCGGAACAAAGTTTCTTTGAAAGGCATTAAGTAAGTTGTATTCATGGAGGGTGCGGTGAATTGAATAATAATATAGATACATTTCCAGCAGTGAATAACTACAAGTATTATAAGCGAATTAATAGAGAAACTAAACCACAGACGGATACGTAATAGAATTTGAATTAATTCTGATTTCCTTAGCAAAGTATAAAGATAACATTTCTGTTGTTCTAGTCCTGTCTAAATGTATGAACTACAAGGCATTTTACAAAATTTTTCGATTTTTACCGCTACCTGAATATCTCGATTTAATCCGCACAATACCAAGGCAATTCCTAATGCCCGGTTGATCAATCCCTTGCATCTGTTAATCAACCCTACCACTTCCTCAGTCCGTACTCCCCCCCTCGGCATTACACCCAATTCTACACATCGATCTACAAACGGGCGTGCTTGAGCCAAAGGGTTCGCTGCAGGCAGCCAGAGAGAGAGAGATACTCGCGCGCATTTCGGACTCCCGAGGCTGCCAAAGTTTTATCCGCGAGGCTCTCCTCGTCGGTCTAGGCCGCCAGTGACGCGCGGCCCGGCAAATCCCTCTCGCGGAGAGGCGGCTAAAAGTCAGAGTCTCGTCTTTTCCCGCGCGGCTAAGACAGCGGGGCCCGGGCAACTTTTGGACAGCCGCGCGCTTTTAAGCTTTTGTTTCCTCCTATTGCCGCGGCGAGCCAGAGGAAGTTGACGGGTTTTCTCGCCTAGGAGCTTGGAAGGGATCGTTTCGGGAGTCTACAAGACGATCGACGCTTTCCCTTTGCGGACAGTCGGTGCAGCCGTTTACTTTCGAGAGTTTCGGTCGCGAGCTTGAGTGTTTGCTGAGAATGTGCTTTGGTTTCTTTTCTCGCTCTGATTGCTTACTCAAGAAGTTTGCTTCGTACTTAAAGTAGAAATTTGCTTCTCTTTCGGGCGCAAATATTTTTATGTTTGCGGTCAGATATGTTCCCGTGCAATAAATAAAACTTGGAGCTATCGCGGACGACGAGTGAAAATCCAATGTCTAATGTACTATTTTATAGACCATTTCAGACGCTATGAAACTCGGAGAGAGTGACGTTTAGGTTTGACGTCGCAAAAATTTTATTAGCCAATTACCGTTCGTTCGAAAAAAACAAGTCAAGTCGGTCGGCTGAATTAAACAAACAAATCTTCAGCGTGAACCGGCGGCAACAGGTGAGGTAGACGAGAAACAGTCTTGCCAAAGCAATTTAATTATACGAAAGAGAAAGTGTATAAAAATTAATTCTCCTTGATAATCCAGCAGTAGGCCGCGAAATTCCCTTAGCAACAATAATCCTCGCATATACTCGACGGGATCCTGTTTGCGCCCTCTTATCACGCCCGAAGAAATCCGAAAAAAGAAAGCAGGACAGAGAGCTGTGCGCGCTACTTGCCTATGCGAGCTTAAGCAGGTCTCCAAGGTGCTTACACGTCATAGAGTTAATATTCAAGATTAGATAACCGCCCCCCTCGCTCTCTCTCTCGCGCCAGTGTACAAGTTCTAATCTCAAACGCCGTAATACGTGTTCTACATATATTAATTAATGCACCTCCTCTCTCTCTCTCTCCTCGGTGATAGCGAGGCTAAGGCGCGAGGAAGCGTTAAGGCTTTATTACGGCGAGTCCTCGCTGCATGCGCGAAGCAGGTGGCTTTATATAACACTCCTCGCCGCCGTCCCCTGAAATCTTTCAATAAAAATTTCAAACAGCACTAAAGGTAAAAAATGTAAAGCCAGGCCCTGCTCTCTCCCTCTCTCTCTCTCTCTCTCTTTCCCTCTGTCGCTCCTTGCTTCGAAAATTTCGTATTTCAAAGTGCGCGCGGGACGGCCGATCGTAAAGATTACGCTCTGTTCGGCCGTAAAATGCACGATAAACGAATCGTAAAGCCGCAGAGAGGAAGAGGGAGAGAGAGAGAGAGAGAGAGAAAGGTAAGGATCCACGAGTGGAACGAACTGCTACTTGCCCGGCCTCTCTCCTGGGCTTTTCTCATCTAGTCTTTGTCGCTCTCCTTGCCGGCGCGACGTATAACTCTGCCCGAGGAATATGAATTTATATAAGGCAATAATGCCCTTTTCCGCCGAGCCGACGACAGCTCCCCCGGAGAGCTTTTTTAAATTTTTAAGCCCCGCCGCCGCCGCGCCAAGAGGCGGCGATGACGGCTCTCTCTCGTCATTTTTCACGATTAATTTCCGCTCGAAATGGCGAGCCCCAAGGGGCGGGCTTACAAATATTTCGCGCCGTGGCTTAAAAAAATAAACGCCGGGAGAGGATATACGCGAGAGGAATATGGCGCCGTGTGCTTTACGCGGAAGTCGACGATGAAATTTTTAGGGAGCTTGAGGGGGACGAGTCGCCCACAAAGATTTCGGTGATGATTATTAAAGGACGTTGGCACGATCTTATCCCGGCGACGTGTTTACGGTTTACTTAAAAAGAAATGCTTGGGTCTTGAAAAATATTTTGACGAGCATCATTTTGTAAAGGAGAGACGTAAAAGGCGTGCTTTTGATTTAATTTTATGCGGTGTCTTTCAAAAACTCAAAAATAATTAAAAATATATTTTTTTAATACGGAATACTTTAATGCTGAAAACGCAACCCGAAAATGAGGCAACCACTTTAAATGATATTTTCATAACTTTCGGTATGGAATCGGGACAAAAACACTTAAACGAACGCGAGGAGTCAGGTATAAAAAGTCGAGCGAAAACGACGTTCTTCGCAGGTGCTTCATCCAAGCGTCCGGCGCGGCTTAAATGCAGATCGAATTTTCCGCTGGAATGCGCATTCCGAGATTCCTCCTTCCGTCTCCCAAGGAGCCCCCCCTCCGACCCCTTTTAATCTCGCGTTCCTTTTTTTCTCCCGCATGAGAGCCGGGTGACTGCATGAAGTCGCGGGCGCACGTACTCGCCGCGTCATTAATTTCCAATCGGCACTAAAGTCCGAAGTGCGCCCCCGGATAAAACGCCAGAAGCGGGAGGAAGAAAAGAAGGTTGGTAGGGAGGTATCGATGGAGGCTCGGGGAACGACTTATATTGGGGACGAAATAATTTATGGAGATTATCGAAATTGGGGTCAGAATGAAGTTCGGAGAATGATTGTATTATGTATTTGCAAGTAGATTCAAAACAGGATTTTGTCTAATAGAAATTCGAAGTCAAAAAATTTAGAGGAAATTTCTTTTCAAGAATTTTCTTTAGATGAAATATCTTAAATAGACGCGACAATTGAGTGCACCACATTTTCCTAACAATTGTCTATTTCCAGGAATATTATATAAACAATATTTAACTATTATTTATTTCTGATTGAAGAATTTCTTCAGGAAACCTTAGGAATACTAATTAGAAAACCAATGTTGCCGGCTGAAATTAAACTGATGTTAATTACCCAATTATAAAACGTTCTACTCAAGCGAGGCTAATTAAAAGTCTCAATTAAAAATAAAGAAAGTAACGAGAATCGCAATAAAAATCGTGTATACAGTCATTGGAAATAAAGAGACGCCGCGGCGAAGGACAGATCGGAAGCACGAAGACGTTGTCTCGGAGGGTCTCGCGGCGCATTCCCGGGAACAGAACTCGAGGAATCCTCTTAGAGCAGGTTAATTTCGGACGTGTTACGATGGCGCCGGTGCCGAGCATAAACCGCTTAGGTGCACGTTACCTTGCGTGCGTTTGTAGATGTATATATATATAAATATATATATATATATATATGTGTATACATAAGCCGCGCAAAAGAATTCCCCTATCGATTTCCGTTTACGCTGGGATTATACCCTCGGGTACTGAGAACGATATTTTCAATTTGCTCGTAAATAGATCAATCAATATTTTATTTACAGAGCTCTTAACGACCCGTTTCGATAAAGAATTGGCTCCTCCGTAAATAAATAGTAGATAGAGTTTCGTTGACAAAAATAGATGACATATACGGTTATTAAGAACTGACCAAGTCCTAATAAGAGAGTGGCAATTCTATAAAAAGAAACGCTACACCAAGTTAAAGATAAGTAACATTACAACAAAATAGAAATGAGAGGCGATGCAAAGACGTAGTTTTAAGGTAATATAAATAAGTATTCAATATTTATTACGAATCCTCTAAACTGAACGTAAGGAGAGAAAAAAAATTGAAAAAATTCGTTCCGAATTTTCCGCCCGTCAATCACGCTTAAACTTTCTTCCGCTCTAATCTAGAAAGATACACAGCAGACTCTTATTAAGAACGCCAAGAGCAAAATCTCGGCAACGCACCGATCCCATCAAAATTTTAATTTACGACCGCCTTTCGTCGCTGACAAGCAGGGAGCTCAAAAGTCAGGTTGCACTCGAGAGAGCGGCGTCCTCTGATATAATGTAAACGACATGTAAATCATCCCAGCGTCTATCGTCGAACCTGTTGTGTGTGTCCCCGCGCAATAACTCTCTTGTACGCATCGCGTCATTTCTTAACTTTAATAAAGAAAATTTAGCGCGGCACGGCCCCTTTAAAGTTTAAAGCCACGTCGGCGGCGGCGGCGGCGGCGGCGGCGGCGGCCTCGCCGTGCTCCGTATTTCCATCAAAAAAGCACGCGGCGGCCGCAAAGCCGAGAGATCTCGCTTAGCGATAAACAAGCCGAAAAAGCCGGCGCGTAAACGCGGCCAAAGAAAGCCCTCCTTAAATATGCATGTAAGCCGTGAAATTGCCCTCTCGCGGTAATTACCAAGGAGGACCGGGGGGGGGGCTGTAAAATTAAAACTCGCCACTCGTCGTTCGTCCCGCCGCTCTCTCTTCTTTTCACTCGTACGTGTGGTAGGCCTCTCCCCCCGAGATAAAAGACACTCGGAGAGGAGAGGACCGACGGTTAATCGGGTTTCCGGTCTCGGCCGCGGCAGAGGGCCTTTTCATCATATTTCGGACGGTGCGCGCACGTCCGGAATGTAATTCCGGAGGAGAAGAAAAAAGGGGAGACAGGTAAACGGGCCGCCCGAGTTCCGCCTGTACTTCTCGGCCAATGTAGACCCCGAGGGCTGTTTGCACGGGGATGATTGATCCGAGGCGAGTATTAGATGTAACAGATTTATTTGCTGGATATCTGTGTGTGACGGGAATAATTCGGCGCGCTTAAAAAGGAGAAGCTTTATCGAGGGGGGGCTGCTTATTTTAGCTGGAAACCTCCCTCCTCTTTCCTCGGGCAAATATTGTTATTCCGTTTAAGGGCATGTTTTTGTAAAGAACATTTCGACAACGAAATTCCTCTTGGAAATTTCGCGGGCAGCGACGTAAAAGTACTTGCTTTTAAGCTCCCGCGGCCCAACGGCTCTTATATATTTCCTCGAATCATCGTGCATACGTATAACTTATATAAAAACAACGAGATGAAAGAGCAAGTCCTAGTCTACTTTGCAACAAAAGCTTCTGTACACTTTGCTCGACATACACAGAGAGCACAATGCGCTCTGCTCCACTTTTCCCGTTCCCCGAAAACTTTTCAAAGTTGAAGCACGATCGCGACGACGAATATATATATATATATATGTGTATCTCGTAATATCAATCGAACCCGTACATATCGAGGCCCCTCGTCAAGAGGCGCAGCCCCGAGTCATCCGCGGGGCAATTAATCCAATTACGCAGCAGCGGCACGTACTCGGTAAGAAGCGCGGCGCGGCCCGCTTATCTCGTTAGCCGGAGCAACGAACCTCGAAGAAGGAGGAAAAGAAGCTGGCCGCGAGATAAAAGGGGCCCGTAATGAAACATTATCAGGCCTGAGGCTGTGCCGCGCACCGGAGAAAAGAGACGAGGGCGAGTCGTCGGGGAGAGAGAGGGAGAGAAAAGCGGCAATAACTCATACGCTGGGGCTTCCATACACACAATACCATTGTGCTCGTCGCGCGGATTCTGCTGGGAACAGGCACCGCGCCGCCTGCCGTCTACACCCGTATAATGCATGCGTACACGTACAACACCCCCACCGCGTTACCCGAGAGTGAGGTTATGTTCCTACGCGCGCAGACTGCGTTTCCGTCTTTTCTCCCTCTCTCTCTCTTTCTCTCTTTTGGTATATACAGCGGAGGAGACCGGATGCACGACTCTCTCTCGCGCGGGGGAAAAATTATGCGCGCTGCGTTTTTGCGGAGATACGCTTACCGAGGGGCTTAGTGATTTTCAGCGACATTGCGTTTTCTTTTTCACGTCGATGGTGAATTGTTGCGCGGAAACGAAGAGGAAACCTGTTTTTGTACTACTGCATTGCATGTACACTGAGAAAGCTTTAGTAAAAATTATAATACTGCCTAGCAAGGCCACCATAGACTGTCGAAACCAAAAAAATTACCAAACAGTATAGTAAAATTTCTTGCAAAGTACAGTACAATTTTTTTGGGGTGATAGTACTAGACAGTATGGTAATTTTTACAAGATTATTTGTAATTTTTATTACATATTTTCTCTCAGTGTATGGATCAATAAAATTACCTTCCTTTCCGCTCAAAAATTTTAATACCTGGAAATTTTGCCAGAAGCACGCTCGAATAACAACGCGGCCGCGGTAGGAAAAGGATGGGGAATAAAGAGAGGCATTCGCCGCAGAGATGCTCGACTAATGCAGAAAAATAAAAGCCCCGATGCGGAGCTCCGTGCAAACACGATGAGAACACTCGCCGTCGTAAATCTGCCGATCGGCGAGGATGCACACACTCGATGCTCAATAATCGAAAGTATAGAAAGGAGCGAGGCAGCGGAGTCGGAAGGAAGTACGTCGGGGATGAATTTATGGGGCTGATTGAAAATGGAATATTCGCCTCAATTAATTGCATAAGATTCTCAGAGAGCGATGAATTAAAGTTTGTTTTATTGCCTGAGCTATTGATCGCTCGCATTGTATTATTTTCACTCTAAAATGAAACATTTAATAGTTTTATTATAAAACAGGAAATTAGCATAGACTCTGTTTGGAAACGTATCTTCAAATTAACAATTAAAAATTGATAGTTTGTGAAGCTTCCGCTTTATAAATTAAAATTTATCAATTCAATAATTAAACAACTCGAGGAGTGGAATAAATTCCTTTTTATTTAAAGAATTACTTTTAACAGAAGAATCTTCTAATAAAAGAAATTCAAATATTTTTATTGATTAATTCGAATCACAAAGTAAATTAGAAATTCCTCATAAAAATTTGAATAAATATTTAAACCAATCGTCTTCTATTTGTTTTAAATTTTCCATGCCAGTAAAATGTTGATTCATAGAAATTCAATCATCGAAAACCATTTTTCAACTAATTAAATTCATTTATTGCTTAATTCTCCAGCACAAAGGAAGCGCAAAACAGCGTACGACAGCCAAAAAAAGAACAAATTCTTCTTCACCGAACGGATCTTATTTACGGTTCACCACGCAAAGTATCATCGCCGCTAACATGAACTTATTGCGAAGCTCTTTTTCTCTCTCGTTCTTAAGGATTCCGAGGGTAAAGGAGGCGATTCTTCCTTTTTTCCTGGAGGAAAGACTCTTTGCCCCGAAGCTGCAAATGTCGCGCGTCACAGAACGACAAAGGAGAGAAGCCTTTTTTTCGATTAAATTAGAATGAAAATATTGCTAGTAAAGGGGAGAGATACTTTGGCGTCGCTGCTGCTTCCTTTTTCTGTTGACTCGCGATGGTAATTCAATAAAGAGCAAAAGATAAATTATTATTTTAGATGAAGGATGAGCTTTGTTGGGTGTTATTTATTTTTTATCCTCTAAATGTAATTGAAGAAAATAAATGATTGTGTTTCATTCGTTGTATAAATGGTGTTTCGTAATCATCAGAGTTTCTGGTGATAGCTGATGTTTCTTTTATACAATTATTGTCTTTGACATTTGACATTTAAATTTTTATCTATGCCGAATTAAACACTACTTTTAGTAGATAAGTATGTTATACGTTAATACTTCAAATCTAAGCCTAACAACCACACGAAAGAATTCTCAAGAAAGTAAGAATAGAGGTTAGTCACCTATTTTTCCGAGAAGTTATTTCAGGGACACAAAATCCTAAGGTAATCTTAAGGTCCTTCGAAGATTCGACGAATGGATGAGAAATTTCGCGAAGGAAAAGTAACTAGTGCATCAGGCAGTCAGCAACACGTCCAGAATTAAAAGCAGAGAACAGCAAGTTTGTAAAAATTAAGAAGAGGAAATTAAAGTCCAGTCTGTAACTAAAAAGAAAATCAATCCCCTGTGTAAAAACTTGAAGATCAATAGACTTTATTCAGTTTAAATATTTTTACACTTATATTTTTAGCGTCTATCACTTTTCTCAAATTAATTTTAATTTTTCAAATTTAATCGTCAGCAAAAATGGATTGCCATTTGATGAATTTCCTCTAAAATGTTTCCAAAAGTATACCCATTTGATAAACTTCTAAAATAGAGCATTTTTATTACACTCGCGCCGAACGGCCAAACCGCTCAGGCTCGAAAAGTCATTAAAAAAGCCTCGGAATCCCGCGGCATAAAACTCAATCCCGTCACCCAGGGGGAGTTTCAACAACAAGCGGAAATTAAACAACGACGCCGAGGCGGAAACATCCGCGCGCGCGCGCTCCGAGTCAACTCGACAACGCGCGCGCGCGCAACGCTCGCCGCTATTTAACTTTCGCGCAAAACTCGCAGCTGGCCCTTCTCTCCCGCGAACGCGCAGCGCCGTGGCCAAAGGCTCGAGCAAACTTCGCGACCTCGTTTTCGGCTTAATCCCGCGATTCGCTTTGAATAACAACTCAAAGGGGAGGCGGGCGGGAGGGTCGGCCCCATACATATTTCACGAAAGGAGGCTGCTTGACGAGCGAGGCGGAGGGGGGGGGGGGTGACACCTCCTGCACTGACCCGTGGCAAAATCATACTTGGTAATTTGCGCGGTTGACCGGAAATGCTTTCGCTGCTTTGTGGTTGATTAGTCCTGATGCTCTCGAGCGCCAATTTCATTGCGTTCCCTGTTTCGCAGCAATCAAGATGCCCTCTGCCTTTTTTTTTTGCGAAAAATTGTTATTGTTTTATTTATTTCAAAATTTATTTTGAAAGATTACATTTTTTAAACTACAAGAGAGATTAAAATCCATATAAAATTTCATATTCAATTTTGATAAAATTCAGAAAGCTGACGTAATTCGTTGAAAATAGGAGTCAAATTTTTAAAAATATATTTATGATGATATATATATTTATGAATTTTTCAAAAGTAAATTAATTGCCAGTCTCATTCAATTTCTGTACATATGTATGTAGAAACCAATAAGAGCTTCGTAAAATTTATGAATTTTCATATTCATTAATGAATGTTTCGTTTTGAAACAATATTTACATGTAATTATAGCGAATGAAAAGCAAATTTTAATTTATATAATTAAATATTCGGTTTTACTTAAATAATATTAATTTTAGAAATTCATGTTCTTGGAAACGGATTAAATCAAAAGTACGTATAGGAGATCCGGGCAAATTGATCCTATAAAAGGCTTGAGGTAAGTAGAAATATTATATAAATTACATAAAATATGGATGATGTAGGTGAAATATAAACTATATAGACAACATTTGTAAGTAAATCAGTTGGCAACATAAGTTTCATGCTTCTCTGAAATGATCGCGCCTGACAAAGATAAAATACTGCGCAGATCACTCGTGCATCAGCTTTTGCTCCCGAATCCCGCAGCCCACTTTCCGAATTCAATTATTTAAAATAACTAATACAGTAACGTTTTTTGGCAAATTATAACGTTCCTGATTCTGTTAAATTTTCCAAGAAACTACAAAAAGCATCTAAAAAAGCGTCTCCAAACTTAAACAGACCGTCAGACGGTATTCATTGCTTGCTGACATATTTATACACACCTGACGCCCTACATCAAAGCCTTCAATAACAGCAGGAGTGACAGCGGCAACGGCAATGGACTAATTCAATTGAGGGGGAGTCCCTCTCCCGTTTATAATTCAGCGCGATAGTTTATTTCAACTCCGGGCTATTGCTATTCCCGTCTCGTCCAGACGCAATACCAAGACTCCGCAGCGCTTAATCTCGCGATAAGACGCGCAATCGCCGGGCGACTGTCAACAATTTGCCAATTAATTGACGTCCTTTGACGGCGCGCAGTCTCGCGCATGCGCCGATACACCGGAAATCGCAGCCGGCTCGTCGGAAGCGGAAATTGACTTCGACGCTGGAACAATATCATGCCGGGCTCGGCGCGAGCTCATTAACTTTGTCAGAGTCGCTCGGGCGTAAGAGTGTGAGTGTGCGCGTGTGCAGGTGGGCGTGGAGTCGAGCTTAGTGACATGGAAATGAGTTGCGCGAATTGCCCGCTGAAAAATAGTTGTTGATTCGCTTCATTTAGTGCTCCGGCTAATTGTGAATTTAGTCGGCTTCTTTGGCAAGCAGAACTGATTTCTCTTTTTGACGTAGTAATTTTAACGGATATATTTTATTTTATTCATTGCATTTTCAACGTAAAAATTGTAATGTAGAAAAATAAATAACTATATATAAATTTCTGTTTGTAATCCAGTGAATATAAGAAATTCAAAAATCAATTCTCCGAACTCGCAATTGTTCTTTATTTGTTGCATTTGTTACTTCGTCACAAAAAATCTCTTGAAGCGATTTTGATAGGACACTGATCTGATTTTGATAGGACATTATAGATTTCGGTTTCAAAAACGTTTTACTCGTCAAGCTTTTGTGTCAACAGTTTGCTGCGACAAGATTTATTGTTTAAATCAATACAGTGTAAATTTTGTAAATAAAACGTGTACCAGATTTTAAAGTTATTCTAAAGCGTAGAGTCCAATATCAATTTTTAGTACTACACTGAAGATATTTTCAAAACATTTCATATTGAGGATAATCCAGCAAATCCACAACAATCTGCTTACTGCACTTATAAGATCACTCAAATGCCAAGAATTTAGAATATTTTCGTCATTTGATCGTAAGTTATGTGACTTAACAGAAACTTAAATATCCCGTTTTTGATAGTACATCTAAACCACTTACAATCATCCCACGAAACGTCTTATAAAAAAGACGAGAATGAAGCTCCGAGAGGAAACGTCACGCACGCAAGGATCGCGTCAAGTTAGGTCAAAGAGCTGCTGCTGTGAGCCAGAGGGCGAGAGAGAGGGAGGCGTTCGTGCTCCGCCTAATTGAAACAAGGGCGCGCGAATCTCGCATGAGAGCCCGGGAGTGAGTGAGAAACGGCGTAGACCGTCGTTAGGGTCCTCTCCTCGAGGATTCGCCCGTGCATTCGTTCACACTCGAATGGAGCGCTTCGAGTCTCGATGAGCCTCTCCTTCCATCAAGAACTATGAATCGTAATGCTGGCCTCGCTTTGTTTTTGCTTTTACGCGCGGAAGGTAAAGGCGGGCCTCGGTTTCGGCGGTTCGTTTAACAAATAGAATTGGGAAACAAGCAAGTAATAAACTCATTTTCGTTTGTTCAGTGCAGAATATTTTGCGTATTATCGTAAATAAAAAATTAGAGGCAAAACAGATTGAATCTACATTCGCTGCATCAAAATTAGCTTCGCTGAAATCTAAGTGTTTTTTTTTTTTTTTTTTTTTTCATCCAGCAAAAAAAGGGGCAGCAATCTAACGCGAAAAAAGGAAGCGAACGATATTAAAATTAAGAGAGAGAGAGAGAGAGAGAGAGCCGCGCGTCTGCATGCATTCCGAATAAGTGCAAAAGCTGAATGCGCGCGATCGCGTCAAGAATAATAATCCGCCGACTGGAGATGAGCCGCTCTTTGTTTCCATCCGCGGGCTTGAATTTATTCATCCCTGAATTTCTCCAGATAAAAAATGAATGACCCTCGCTCCATCCTTCCGCCCCTCTTTATCGGCTTCCGCGACTCCACGTAGAAGCCGTGTTTTCCGGCGCGAAGACCGAATTAAATTATGATGTTCTTTTTTTTTTCTTCTTTTTTCAGAGAAAAACGAGGAAATCCCGAAACTTTCAGATTCCAAACTTAAAGATAATCAATTCAATTTACCGGACGTAAAAATAATTGCGCAAAACATCCGTGCCAAAAGAAAACCCCTCCCCCTCCCCCCGAAGAAACTCAAAGCACGGAAATAGTCCCTCCGGACGAGGCACACGAGCAGGGTCGCAGTCGCCGCGGTCCGCGGCGCGATCCATCAAGTGGTAGGAGTCGGCGCTCGGTCGGGCGCGGCCACGGAAGAGCCGCGCCGGCGCTTGCGCGGGCTATATCGAGAGCACACGACAACAAACGAGCCTCCGAGCCGCGGGCCCAGGAAAATTCCAATTTATTCTCCGGCGGCCCCCCGCGAGAGAGAGCGAGAGAGAGAGAGAGGCGGAAATATAAGGAACTGACTCGCGCGCATGCCGCGCCGCGAGAGCTCGAGATATGTGGGTCGAGCGATGACCGCGAAAAATGAAATCGGTTACGCGGACTTTCGGGCTAATAAAATCCTTTTTACTCACTTTCCGTATTTCTGATTTCAATTCTTTAATAATCTGAGTACTAGTTTTAATGTGTATTTGGACAGTTTTTGGAGTTGTTTAGTAAAATACGCACATGTTTTAACTAATTTATATCCTCTGGATATGAAGTTGATTTATATTTTTAGATATTTTTAGCGACTATAGTTTTTCATAATTATTTGAATTAAACTAAGACTAAAATTTAGAGATCAACCAGTCCTCTTCTTCGCTCAACGTCATTTCAACACATTCCTTAAATTTCCATTTTTCTTCGGCTCTAACCCAACGCTATCACCCCCCCACCGCTCTAGAGTTTCTTATTCCCGGAGTGTCATCGCCGCGTTCATCGAGAAATAGCCGCGGGAGCGACTGCCAGACATCAGCTCTCAGTCCCCGCGACTACTTCCGTAATAGAAAGCGCGGGGCGCAGAGAGCGCGTTAAAGGGGGTCACAAACGAGCAGCGCCACAGACGCAGAAGCATTCGTCTGGCTCTCGCTCATTATGTAACTTTTCGCGCGCGAGTGCGCGCACACGTGCGGCAAAAGTTTTCTTCGTGTCGTCGCGCCGTCGGGGGGTGGAAAATTACCGGCGCGACGGAGCCGGGATTATAATAACAGTAATTAAAAGAACGACGCCGCGACTTTTGCCGCCGCGCGCGCGCTCCGCTGCCTTTTTTTGTAGCTCTCTGCACTTTCCCGCTCTCGCTTTATTTGCGGGACGCCGCGACGGTCTGAGTGCAGGAACAAATCAGTCATATATCAACGATTTGCAGGGAGGTGTGATGAAGTACGTGTTAATTATTACAATGCGTGGCGCTTTGGCGTGCAGTGAGTTCTAAGTTGTAACTTTAAATTCATCATCGAGTTGTTGCAGTCATTTTGAAAATGAAGTCATTTCAGTCGTGATAATTATCATTTTTTAAAGTTGAAAATATTTTTAGAAAACGTTCTTGGCAAAAAAAGTTGACATTTTTTTAAAATGTCAAAAAATTTAATAAAAACGGAATAAATTATTTTATAATTTCAGAATTTTTTTTTTAAGTAATGCGGTATAAAGCGTCTGAGATATGTTTAATAAAATAATTTTAAATGATGTAATCTTTTAAGTTTTTTTTCTAGGTCACGAACCTACGTAATCGCATGAAACATTCAAGTAAAATAATTTTTTGAAAAACTCTGTCTTGCTAAAATTTTAATCTAGGACATGTTTAAAATTTTAATTTAAAAGCAAAATAAAAGCTGCTCGGAGGTGCAGGTTCGAATCACTATTATCAGTTCGAAATTTTTAGGTATTGCAAAAACTGTCTTCCAAATTTTTTAGTGACGGAATCAAAGGTGATTTTAAACAATTAAAAGAACAGTTAAGTAGTTGAATATTTTTCAAAAATTTATGAAATCTTCATTCTAAAAGCATTTATAATTTCATTAAAACTCAAAATATCTCACAAAAATCTTCCACTTTCTTACTAAACTTGCAAATACCAAAGACCCTCAAAATCACAAAAATTCACGTCCGCCTCCACCTTAAGAAATCAATTATTAAACAAGCCAGTCGGGCTCATCACTGTCGTACGCCGCGCGTGTTGACATCCCATCCCTTTCACGCGCACGCAATTGTAATACGTAATTACTCGAGACACGTACGAGAGATTACGTGCCATGTGAATTATCGCGTTTTTATAATTACCGACGTCGTCAGGCTAATCGTCGAGGAGGAACAAACAAGACTAGAATGACGATTCGTATTTCTTTTTTTTCTTCACTTTTTACTTTCAATTTTTTGCCGTTTCGCGCGTTCAAGTAAATATTATTGAACGTGTTTTCGTGCCCCGTTGCGAGTAATAACGTGTTATTACGTTATTATGTTTTTTTAACCAGGTCGCGCGTAAAGTAGGATTATTTGCACAAAAATCGTGACGTACGGAACAAAAACGTAAATATTATTTATTTTTTCACGAATTCACGAAGGATAGCTTTAATCAATTTTAAGATTTTGTTCAATAATAAAACATATTGATTAAATAAATTCTGACAAGTTCGTGAAAGTATTTAATTATTTGTCAAAACAGAAGCTGCTTTTTTTCAGTAATCTTTCGCTTTAATCGCGATTATAAGTTTTACGATTGCGAAAAAAAGTCTTCTCTCTTCGAACGCGCAATTCCTTCGTCGAGCAGCGTTTCGCTCAAACAAAAAGCCGTGAAACACGCATTGCAATGCGAATTCGGAAACGAGGTCCGGCGAACAAGTCTCATATTTTTCCTACGCAACTGCACTCATCGCGCGCAATTTAACAATTTCCAGTTAACCGCGCACTGCGCGGAAACGCGCGCCGCAAACACACGGACACACGAGCGCCGATCCGTATCTGGGCTTATGTCTCTCGAACAAGTGCGGCTCGTTCGGCGCTTCGGCACGTACGTACTTCGAAAAAAACACGCGCGCGTTACAAAGACGGAAGTTTTAGGCGACTTTTTAAATTCGACGATTTATAGAAAGTGTACGCGGACGAAATATTTAGCGGAACAATTTTTTTTTTTTTTTTTAGTATGGAAATACACCGATAATTGAATCAAAGAATATTTACTTTTCGCGAATATTCGGCAAAAATATCCGCAATAAAAGTTGGCGAAACCCGAAATTAAGCTTGCTCGCTGTATTTTTAAAATAAATACAAAATAATCTTTTCAATATTAGTTTAATAATCTTGAAGTTTTTGACTAAATATCGAACGCCCTTTATATACTAGTTTAATAAAAGCACGAATAACAGGCATAGAATCCGTAAAAAGTTTGGCTGATGTAACCGATTTTAATTCAAACAATAGCAGTACGGCGAAGATAGCTTACAAAATAGCCTATTTCAATCGGCGGTAGAAAATATAACTGTGTATAAAGTTGTAATTGAAAAGCTATCGATCGATTCACAATTGAAACGTTACGGAAAATCCGTATAAATTGATGAATAAAAACGAAATCAAAGGAAACAATAATAGGCAGTCACGTTGAAACTTTTTTAATTCAATCTACCTACTTCCCGCGAAACGAAGTCGTACATATTGTTTTTGTACTACAAAAGTTTTTACAAAGCTAAATAAAAAGCTGAAATAAAGTATGTATTATTCATGGCTGAATGAAATTTAATGCAATTTTCTTTATATTTGAAAATTTAAGTGACGCGACGTTTCTTTGAATAATTAATGCGACTGTACGATTCAGTTTCGCTCGTTTTCTCTTATTAATTATAGAAAAAGAAGCTGCTGTTTCAATTTAATTTAATAAACATTACACTCAATTTAAATTGTTGTCTGATACAGTTCACATTATGCAAAATTGCTGCTGATCGATCTATTATTTCATTTTCGACTGCTCTTTCTAAATTCTCTTTCACAATATTTTCATTTTTCTTCTTAAAAAAAAGTGAAATTAATCATTACGTTTTTTTTTTGAACGAAACGAAATCGAAATATTATCAATAATTCAACATGATCCAGAGTTAATATCAAGACGATGATAAATTTGTCAACGCACGTTATTGCGAACCCGCACGCACATTCATCGGCTCGCGCATGTTATTCACGAAAATGTAATATAAAATAAAAGCACGGCAAGAGAGAGACATTTTAAAACAAATAAATATAGAGGAATCCAGCGACAAAGCTCCAAGAACGAGCAGTAAAGCACCGTTCGCCAATCAAAACTCCATTCTCGCTCTTGAAATTTCTTATGGTTCTCGCTCGTTCTGCAGATAATGAAAGCCATGGCTACAGTGGGAGGGGGGGGGGGGGGGGGAGTAGACGAGGTGGCGCTCAGATAGCGAGCTCGGCTCGAGCCCTTATCGCCGAGTAATATCGCCGGTATAGTGGCGGCGGTGCCGCGCGGCAGTTCGCTCCACATTTTCAGCGGCTCGGAATTGCATAAGATTGAGCGATAGCTCGCACGAGAGCCCCTGGGCCTAGAAATCGCGCGAGTTAACGATTCAGCGAACGGGCGTATATATATAGGCGGCCCTAGCGCTCGACGGGAGAGGCAGATCGAAGAGCGTTCGACGCGATTGAGGTACGCGGACGCGTTTTACAGCCGAATATGCGAACGAGCGCGGGAGGGGCGGGGGAGAGTTTTTACGATTCGGCGAAGCGAATTGCGCTTTTTTTCCGATGGTTTGGGATTTTCGAGGAGCTGGGAATAAGGCTGCTTTATTCGATCAGTGTTCTGGAACTGTGACTTAATAACTCAACTTAGCTTTTACTTTTTGGCAATTATTTTTTCGAGAAGCATTGAGTTTTTGTTAAAAATTTATTTCGTTATTAAAGCTGTTAATAAAAGCAGCTTCATGTTGAAACTCTATAGTTCCTCGCTCCACTAAAGCAGACAAAAAGCCCTTTCTCCCTTATTGTATCGACTCGCTAAACTAAGACATAAATTTCTCACCAACGCTCAGAAAACACCGTGGCAAAAAGGTGACGAAAGCTTGGGGGAAAAAAAAACCTAGGAAATACCTGCGTGTAGTCGCACCTCGACACACACGAATTTCAGCAAGTTATCGCTCGCACAAACAAGCAGGCCAGGCAGGTAGGTAGGCGAACACATACAAACACACACACGTAACACCAGGAATCCAGGGTAGGGGCATCTAAGGGATCGCGTGCCACATACCCTTCTCGGCTCCTTGCTTTCGCGGGCACATTGTCGAAGCCTCGAGAAAACTTCGTGACATCCTCGAGGACATCGCCCGCTTTCTTATCTCCTTACAGGACTTTAAGAAACCGAATTGTCCGCCCGAATTAATAGCCCTTGAAAAGAGAAACAAGGGTTGTACGGTTATATTTTTTCCTTTAACGGAGAAGGTTCGGCGGAGGATTTTACAGTGCCAGGTGATTAAAATTCGGGCTCAAACGGGTACAGGTGAGTTTCTTTCGACTAATTTAGCGGTGCACCGTGATTTATCCTCGAGCCGGCATTATTCAGCTGTGTCCGTTTGCGGCGATTAGTCAGGATTTCGAGGTTCTGCTTTAAAAATAGAATGGGATTGAGTAAAAGCGCGCGCCTCTAAATAATGTAAGAAATTTCTATTTCGGAATTACAGTAATTGACTGTCAAAATGGTTTCGAAATTCGAATGTCTCAAAGGAGATAAATGATAAATGATGTTTAATTTTACGAGATAAGTGCTATAAACTTTGAATCTAGATTCTTTACATTGTAAAACGTAAGCTTTAAAAAAACCTTTGTCAATTCATTGGCACTTAGCTTCCTCCTGCCTAATTTATCGTTCCATTATTATCTCCGAGATTCATTAAAAACCATCGATTTCAACAACATAATTTCAAACTATTCT
>UCOL01002795.1:0-22989 GCA_900474335.1 Ormyrus nitidulus | reverse complement strand
CACACACACACATCCATACAGACATTTTTCAAAAAACATTTATTCTTGTTCCTGACACCTTAAAATGCAATTAATTATAACAGGTTTTTCGAACAACTTCAAAAATTACTATCACAAAGCTTCCTCTAGGAGGAAGTAAAATTATAGAAAATCTGGTGATAATATAATCGTAAAATATAATATAATAAATATCTTTTATATTTAATCTAATAAATTTATCGCAATTTTGCAAGTGGAAAAAGTGGAGACATTTTTAATAAAATATTATAATTTTTTTTTACATAACAAATTTTTAAAAAGTTATAATTTTTAAATTATTAGCACTTTTGGATGATAACAAATGTTTTACAATAAATGATTTACTGTATAATGATAATAAATATCAACAATAGATATTTCCAGCCGACGGTACAGTGTTACTTCTTCACGAAAACATACGTTGGTATCGTAGGGATCTGCAAGTTATGTAACGAAAAAGAAAGGACACAGAACACAGAAGAGTTAGAAAGTCTTGTACTGCCGAGGCTTTTAAAAAGAGGGCGTTACTGACGCAGAATTAGAATTTATAAATATTCACATGGCAAAACTTTGATAATGTTTAAATAAAGTTAGTTAAAATGGCGAACTTATTTTAATAAATATTTAAACACATTATTTTGTCCATAAATTGCATCAAAGTTTTTGAATCAGATTACTTATTTTAAACGTAATACTTTTTACATTTAGACATCTTATTGCAAATAATATCCGTTTAGCTTTTATGAAAACAGTAAGTTTAATATTCATTCGATATTTAATTAAAGTTGCTCAATTGAGATACATTTTAAAAATCTGATGTCAACCTTGGATAAATGTTGTTTAACAAAGACACTATATAAATAATAACCAATAATGAAGATGGCTTTATAAACACAATCAGTATCTAAATAATTACAACATTTTAAAAGGAATGAGAGCTTAAGTTTTTTATACTTTAGAAAATAAGTATAAAAAAGGCTGGATTAGTAATAAGGTGGTTTTAATGCCATTGTTTTTTTCCCTTTAGACATTAATATAGAAATTTTCTCTGGTATAAAAAATTAAAAAATGAATTAATAAATCTGTGATTTCACAGACTTGAAAAGTAATAAAAACGAAAAAAAATGATAAAATAATCATTTAATTAAATCAAAATAACACATTGTCTCCGTTGTCTCCGAAGTATATAATATTTTATGCATATTGTTTTAAATAAATTATCCGTAATTTATTAAATGGTATATCAGAGGTATTTAGAAATCATGATATGTAACTAGAAAATAATTATAAACATTATCGAATAATCAAGACATATTTAAAAAAAAAATTTACATTTAATAATAATAGCAGCATGAGAATTTTGAATGTTTTATTGAAGTATTTTAAACTTAAAGGTGTGCAGTTTGAAGGTTCATGTAGAAGCTGAAGGTTTATGTAGAAGCTAAAAGAATTCGTTTACTAGTACCGAATTAAGTCAGTAAGCGAATACAAGCATTGATCTATATGTTTTTTGAAAAATATTTTAAACATTAGCTTTTTGCAAAAGATGTAATTCAAATTAAATTGTTGTAGATTTTATTAGTGAGAAATAAATGACTCATTTCAATGTTAAAAAATTCCAATCTTATTTTTATTAATGCCATAAGTATAAACGATCAAACTTATAACTCTTTCGTTTATTTATCTTTTGCAGAGAGGATATAATTTTTGAATTTTTAAAATTGATTTTAAATTCATACGTCACACGTATTTGACATCTGCATAAACATTTTAAATAAATTTCTTTAACAGAGTACTTTCTGCCTTGTAATATGATGATCCAATCATTGACATCTTTAAAATATGCGATAAAGTAAATTTTGTACATTGCCCTTAATATCGTTATTTTAAGCAAAAAATTTTAATTCGCATCTGAAATTAACAAATGACCAATGACGATTTGAACAGAATTTGGTTCTTTTCAGTAAAACAAAAAAAATCTATTTGTCAATTCGTAAAATCGCATTTATCAGACCAAATTTGAAATAACCCGTTAAATCTAATTAAATCCAAGGAAAAATCGAAGTAAAAACGAAAATCCGCGTTGCGAGACCCGAGAAAAAAAGGTGCTGCGGCGCAAAAAACTCAGCCCGCAGTGATTTTCAGCAGCGCCTCTCTGGCCTATGGTGATTCATGCTCTCATTTTTAGAATGCTCCCGGTCCAGCTTATTTATCTGGCCGTGTGCTCTCTCTCTCTCTCTCTCTCGTCGGTCCGCTTGCGAAGGTGGCCCCGGAGGCCCACACCTCGGCCGTATAATACACGCTCGGCGATCACTCGGCACTCGTGTATACGCAGACTCGTCCGGGCGAAGGAGAGAAAGAGCTGCGGAACACGAGGCAACACACCGCGTTCAACACGGCCCGGTTACACGCGGACATTCGCGCGAGCTGCTCTTCTCTCTTTCTCTCTCTTCTCCGCTTCTCTCGGGTTTCGACGCCTACGCGCGGCAGGGCCTGCATAGGAAATGGACCTCCGCTGGAGTGCAGTGCGCGAGCACGACTGGTAAATGCCCGATGAGCCTGGTAGTCCCGATAAACGGGCCCCTTTATCGCGGGCCCTGCTCGTAAAAAGCCCACTTCTCGCGGCCGGCTGCGGCTCTTAGCTGGTTTATAGCTCGCTGATCGATACGCGCGAGAATATCGCGGCCACGTAGTCGCCGAGAGTCTCTTATAATAAGCAGAGATCGTTATTGAGAGAGGAAGCATTTCTGCCGAGATTACGCGATACTGCTACTCGCACTCTGCATCTGCTGCCCGCGCCAATATAACAGATCTGGAAATTTCCAGCGCTGGAATTTGAGCTTGTTCCCTTTCTTTCCACGCTCGTAAATTGACAATTTCTTTTTATTTTTATTTTTATTTTTCTTTTTTCTCTCCGGCGGAGGCTTCGAATTTTATGCTTCTTGAACGAGACAGTCGAGACTGCCTGCGATCTTACGTCACGAGGCTCTTTGCTTATGCTATTTGTACAACTGCTTTTATTTGAGATAAATAAATAATTTTAGTGGATTCGCGCGGATGCAAAGTATTCCATTTGCAAGATTGTGTAATTTTGCCTGATTACCGAAGTCTCTCCGTATATTTTAATGAGGAATGTTCATTAAGTAGGAAACTGTACTTTTTACTGTATACTGTCTACTTTATTCAGATTAACACGGAAAATGATTAAAAATTAAATTTTTAATAACTTTTACTCTTACTTTAACTTCATATGAAGAAAATCAAGAGTCGTATCATAAATTCAGACTTCAATCTGAATAAAGTTTCTTAGAATACTATACACTTATAATAAGAAAACTGAGAACGCAAACCTCTTAACTTATTGAGTTTCAGGCGATTTTCTTTTACGACTCAAAATATTTATAATAATTCTAAACCGATGAAATGAATAGATAATTTGATTACAATTAACATAAATATTGTAAAATTCGAATTAATATAATTATAAAATCATGTATTGAAGTTAAAAATTTCAATACCTATTTTTCATTTTACTCAATTTATATCTTGTACAATTAAAATTAATACACGAATGCAGTAATTAAACGGAGCACAAGAAATTATCAAGAAATTTTGTTCAATAACGAGGCTTCGCTCGATTACTTAAACCAGAAACTTCATTGCGCAACTCGAGAAAATTTAGTAAGTGTTCAGTCCGATTGCGCAAAAATAATTAAGCTCCCACCACCATCTCCGCAAGTATTTGTCACAGAGCATTAACGAGACGCAAATACGAAAAACCAAAAAAAAAAAAAAAAAAAAAAAGGGACAGCGCATGAATAATTAAAATAAACTTGGAGAAAACATAGAGATATTAAGTATAAAGTATCCAGTCCATTAGTGCAAGTTGCATCTATTTAGCCTCGGCGCCGCTTCCATAAGAACGCAAATTCATATTCTCTCCTTCGCCGTAATTCTCGGGCCGCTCGGCAGTGCAATTTTACGACTAGACTCGCGCCGGCGGCTCGCTCACAGAGAGCGAGAGAGAGAGAGAGAGCTGCCTCTCTTTACGCGGCAGTAAAGCCGACTAAAAATCGAGAAACAATCTATATTCTTGCGCTCCTTTGCGCCGAGGCGTTACGAATGACGTCGATGATAAGTCCCCCCCTTCCCCCGTCGTCGTCGGCGGCGGCGTTCTCTGAAAATTTCGGCATAACTCAAAAGCCAAGACAAACATGGGCGTGCTCGTCGGTAAATCCTGCCGACGAACGATAGCACGCGGGGGGAAGAGGCGCGCACGAGTCGCTCGTTTCGTTACGCGCGCCGCGCGGCGATGCTCCTCGAGAGCTCTCTCCCTCTCTCTCCTCCGTCGTCGGTGGCGCGGCAATTTTCGCGCGCGGGGAAAATTAGCCGAGCGAGTCATTGAGAGCGCCGCGCGCGACCTTTGCGAGGCGGACGAGCCTGTTTTCGCAACTGAGACAATAGAATGGGTTTGCTAATTCGCCGAGCTGACGTTGCACGCGAGTGCGAGCGCGCGCGGGTACCTTGAGAAAAGCTGCAACGGAGTGTTTTATTGGGCCTTCGACTTTTAGCTGCTGTGTACGTAGCGATCGAGTGGCGATGGTAAAGATATGGATGGAGATATGGTTTTAGGTATAATAATTAAGCATCTTTTATGCGGTGTGATATTGGAGTTTCATCGCCCAGCTTATCGTCAACTCTTTGATATTAGCTCGTTTAGATAAAAAGAGAATAGATTTTTATAGAGCTGTACGAGATAATTTTTATGAGGATCGACTTATCTTTTGTAAGAAGGATTTGTCGTTTATTATTTAGGAGTTTTTGTAGTACAAAGGCGATCGTAAAAGTAAATCCGGAAGTAGATAAAGTGCTTCTTAAAAATTACTCGAAAAAGGTGAGCCTCGTTAAACAAATATCGTAATATTTACGATGAATAATAGAATTTACTGATTCCTGAAAGCCTGCTCACGGATTCTTCCGCAGGAAGTGACGCGAGCTATTTCATATGCACACGAACTTTCTTTGACGCAGTTTAAATTTTTTACTCGAAATTCTCAACTGACTTGTAGAAACATTAAAAAAATCATTCTAAAATCTGCAAAATCTTTTTCATGGCCTTTTAAAAATTCTTTTAAAATACATTTAAAGGCCATTTTTTAAAATATTGCTTGGGTATTCATATCGTACGTCTTGTACAGAAAACCTTCACAATTCAAACTTTTGAGAAAATTATAACAAAGAGAAATGCAAATAATTTCCTCCTCGAAGCGCAGCCGCCTCAAAGAAAGTTAAGTATATATTTATTTCACATTCCGCTAAACGGCTTATTCGGAAAACTATTAGAGCCAGACAGAACAATGTCCTTCCTGTTCAGGCGGCCGTCCCCGAAAAGTCCATCCATTAACTCTCGCAGACTTTCCGTGGCGAGTCCCAAGAGTCCTCTCGGCTCGTCGCAAGAAAGTAGACCTCGGCACAAAGCGAAGCTGCGGGAGGTAGGTGGCCACATGGAGCACACAAGACGCTCTCGATCGCTCGCCGTGCGCTCGCCTCTGCGTGTACGTGTACGTGTGTGTGTGTGTCCGTCTGTGTGCGTGCAGGGAAGACTCATTCACACCCGCAGTCGCGCGCGTGCAGATCGCGCCGAGACAACGAGGGAGAGGCGCGAGCCGGTCCATTCATCCGACCGCTATGAACGGCCGTTCACGCTCATTCAGAACTGCCCTCTCGAGCCCATTGTTCTATACGTGAAAGCAGCGGAGAGGAGACAAAGTCGTTTTTCGCGCGCGGATCCGCCAAAACGGACTGCGGCTTAGAGACAGAGAGAGGAAGGCTCGGGTTTCTCTGCTCTCTCTCTCTCTCTCTCTCTCTCTCTCTCTCTCTCTCTCTCTCTCTCTCTCTCGCTCTGCCTCTCGATCGTTATCGAGGAGCGGCTTTTTCGCTTCTTCGTCGGCGTGCGTGCCCTTTTTTCCGCTTTCCGCTTCCTCGGACGAAAGTTATGCGACTTTCACGCTCGGATGGCTGGATTTAATTAGAACAAGAAAAGTGCGGGACAAGCGTTCCCAGTGGCACGCATTGGGAAACATCCGAATGATTTTTACGTCACATATCCTTTATGGGTTTTGATCGATTTCTGGATAACTTTTAAAGGTTCGATAATTTACATCAAGGAAACACTTGATATTCACACTCGAACGTACTGTGCTCCAAGGTGCGGCACTATCGAAGATTAATCTAATCATACTTACACTTTATTAATATTGCCCCATGACGCATCAATGTGCACTTTTTGACGCGCAGTATGGAAGACAATAGAACGATTTTCTGATTCTCGGTATACTTTAACTGTAATCGCGATTAAATACCTTGACAACGAAGGCTTAATAAAAGTATAGTTTTTATTGCAGGTTGAAGCGCAGATCTTTTTTTTTTTTTTTTTAATTTTAATTCAATTTCTTTTTTAACAATAAAAATAAACTACCATCCTTCACGTTCTATTTACATCGTAAATTAAAGAAAAATTCAAATTTAAACAAAAATTGAATAATTTTATTTAAAAATAGAAAAGCTGTCGTTTATATTTTCGCGTTAAACTCCGCAATCTAATCAATGCAGCAATAACAATAGAAAAAAACGTCGATTAAAAGGCCATAGTATACGCATTTAAAATGAGCCAAGGAAAGAAATGCAGCCCGAAGAAAGTTGCTCCGAACGAGCTGCGCCGCAGATAACTCGAATCAGCAGGTTATCGCTTGACACTGCTCTTTGTTGCTCGGCGAGTCTCGTCCGGGTTCGCGCCCGGGCCAAAGCGCTCGTGCAAAAAAAAAAAAAAGAAAGAAAGAGACAATGAGCAAAAAGAAGCGCGCGCTCCGTGCTTATATGCATTGCGGTGGTCGCAATAAAGCCTCTCCTCCGCCGGGGAAGAGAGATAGCAGGCGGAGCTTTGCTTTGGCGCACGACGAGGGTGCGGCTCTGTCCACAATACCTCCGCGAGCCGCCCGGGGCCATCCTCCCCGCGCGAGGATCGCGCTCGCCGCTCGACGATGCCCCGACCTCTTCTCTCCCAAAGGCGCTTGCGATTTGCGTCCGCAAAGTAGATCGGCGAGGGGCAGCCGCGCAAGTCGATCCCGGCAAATCCCCGATTCCCACGCGCTCACCCTCTCTCTCTCTCTCTCTCTCTCAGCCGATCTTCCTCTCCGCGGCTTCCCCTCTCGACTTTTTGCCTCTCGAGGGCAGCTTCGATTATAAATGCCCCCGGCGCGCTCTTTGCTGCTCTCTTATTGCTGGATCGATCGAATGCCGCGTGGCGTCCGCGGTCCTCTCCGGCGCGCGCGCGAACCTTTTTAATTGAACGTATTGTACCACCAGGCCACGGAATATTTATAAAGAGCGAAAAGATCAAAAGCGCCAGATAAAATTGACGTTTAGCGATGAATTATATATTAAGCGCGTGCATCGTTTGATGCAGCGACAGAGGGGACGGAGAGCCGGGAGAGAAGTTCAACGGAGAAGAAGAGGAGGGTTAAGGTAAGCGCGCGGAGGTGGAGGAGGAGGAGGAGGAGGGCAGCTCGGGCCTCGCGCTTATAATGCGTGCGCCTCGCGCTCTCGGTCTATATGAAAAGTGGCGAGAGAGAAAGAGCGAGAGAGAGCGGCCGGCCGGCTATAAAAGAAAGGAAAAAAAATCGCAATGTCATATTCGAACATGCTTATACATGCAGGCCGGCCTGTCCCTCGGCGAATGATCCCACGGCTTGCCTTTTTTTCCTCCGCAGGACCATTAGGCCTCGTGCGCCCGCTCCGTACCTACACACACCTATATATATATATATATATATACGCACACGTCCGCACTGGGCGCGTCCGCATATCTATAGGACTCGCGACTTCTCGCCAAGCGCGCGCAGGGCTTTGATGTCGGCCGCCGTTGCGGGGGACAGATATTATCATCGCTCCGAAAGGGCCCCTCCTACGGCCAGCCCTTACCTGCCTGCGTGCCTCGCAGAGCAGAGACACACGCACACACACAAACACACTCTCTCGCTTGTGTTGTAGCTGCCATTGTGCACGACGGACCGACACATCGGATTATGCCAATGGCAAATCTATTTCTATCCGAGCCCTTTTACGAGGCCTTTTTCAGGTGACTGCCACGGCTTTTGTCCGCCTCGATGCGCTTCGTACTTTTTTCGGAAATCTATTTTTTCCGGGATTAACTGGGGATTCGGGTTTTCGTACTGTCGCGGTTCGCGAAATTAATTACTCTTACCGCAATGTACTGTATAAGAATTCTTAACTAAAAAAAAAAAAAAATGTATTGAACATATATCGTGACCCTCTTCTAAATACCAAAGTTTAAATAAGATTTTAGCATCGTTATTAATTTCACACGTAACTTTACGACCCGCTCGTAGAGCATAATTCGTAAAAGAAAAGCAATCGAGTTATCTCCCTGTAGATTTAGCACCATTACCCAAATACATTCTTTACACTCGAGAGTCGGCTTCGGGGCCCCACTATTTTAACGAGCTCGTAAAAATCGCCGGCCTAAGTAATTAGCTGTCGCTCGGGAGGCCATGTAAATTATCGAATTTGTATATATCCCCCTTTGGCCGTCTCTGTCGGCCTTCCGCGATAGCCGGCCGCGCTGAAAAGGGGCAACACCGGGAGCCGAGCAATCGAGCGGTACACCGATGTTATCGGCAGCCTATTTATCATTCGTAAAAAGAGATCTGTCTCGGAGCTACCACAAAACGCGCGCGGCCCGAGCGGGATATACACTCCCCGAATGCTCGGAGAGCGGAGCGTTTCCTCGAGCAGAATAATCCCCTTTAGGGTTCCACAGTCAATCGAGCCCGAAAAATCCCCCCTCGAGCCCTTAACCCTCCTGTCAAAACCTCGCGACGAAAAGCATTTGACGACTTCATCGAGCGTGAATCGTCAAAATTTCTTTTTTTTTTCTCCTCCGAGGCCCGACGCGCCGATACCAGATCTCTCCTCAAATTGTAAAGTCCAACAGATAAAGCTCGCCGCAGACAAAGATGAATGGACGAGGGAGTTAATCTCACTGTCTTCCCAGAATAAATGCCCCGGCGTCTGAGTTAACAGTCGATATTCCCGGCTGTAAAAAGTGCAGGTTTCACTGAAAAAGAAAAAAAGACGAGACGTCTCGAGAAATCATCGTGCGAAGAGGTGCAAGAAAGCTTCCCGGTCGCATTAGGCCTCGTTTATTTCGGCGCAAGCTGCTGCTATTTCATTCGAGCCGTCAGGGAAAACACAGCCGGAGCGCCCATCCATCTCTCTCTCTCTCTCTCTCTTTCTCTCTTTTACTCCTACCGTCCGTGGCGTCTGTTTTCCTGGGGGCTTCGGGGGTATGTCGCTCTTTTGAAATCTTTATCGGCAGCTGATCAGCCGCGCGACGTCGGGGTGTCTACCTGCTAATTCGAGCGCACGCTTTCTGCCTTCCCCGGTATCCTTAATCAATGAGGCTCGTTATCTGCCGACCGAAGACCCTATTCTCTCTCTCTCTCTCTCTCTCTCGTTTTTTACCTCTCGGTTCTCTCCCTCTCTCTCCTCGGACTTGTGCGAGCACAAGCTCCGGGCCGAGGTTTCGGCGTGTATACGGAGGATATGGACAATATCGGGGCTCGCGCATCTCACGGTATTTGTTGCGTTAGGCACGGCTATTTGTTTTTTGAATGTAAGCCAGATAAGGGCGCGAGGACGGAGGGAAATCGCAAGCAATAACCGAAGGCAAATAAAATACTAATTTAATTATTTTATCGTTATATTACCTCTGGATTCCCTTGTAAAATCGTAAATGCTGTTTAGAACGCGGTTAATAACGTTCGCATTTAAATAATTTTATGAATATAATGTTAAATTTTAATTCTAATCGCGCTAAAAATTTAATAAATATAATCATATTTTTAACTTGACAAACGAATCACATGCAAAGAAAATCAAATTTGTGTCGATTTTAACTTATTAATTGTTGATGCACCATCAATTATTTTGCCAACTTGTACGTTGTCTTATCACGAATAGAAAATTATTTAAACTATAGCAAGAAGGTGTAGAAATTTTCATCAACGTGAAACTACAATACCTATAAGCCTTATTGCATTACACTCTTTCTCATTGCGTCAGGCGTACTCTCGAGAAAGAAATTACACGGCCTCGTCCACGAAATAAAACCGCGGCTGTCGGCAGCGATCAAAAAGAAATCGCCTCGCTTCTTCAGCTGGCAGGCAGGCATTATCATTCAAATCGGCAAGTGCAGGCGCTGCCCCAATCGTCAGCAAGCGCGCGGATAATAGAGAAACCGCGGCGGTAAAAGCCGCGCGATGCGATCGATTATGCACGAGCCGAGCGCGCAGGTAAGGTCTTGTTTCGGTCGGGCGCGATAAGACGTCGCGCGACTCGAGGCGAAGCCCCCCGGCTGTTTGCCCGGGTAATATTGTCCGCGAGCGTCGGGGCACCGCTGTTTGCCGAGGCTTTGTTTCCGCCAGGTTTCCGTTTCCTGCGCTATCGCCGCCCCGTCTGTTTACCCGGCGGCGGCGGCGCCTCTGATCTCTCCGTTCGCGCTTTTCACGCGCTCACCGAGGCCTCGAACGGCTCGACGGAATGTGTCACCGAGAGATCGGACTTTAACGTGTCGGGCACATCCTGCGCGACGACGTGTCGGACTCTCTGCTTCTGATGCGGACGAGGCTCGAAGTGCGACGCTGATGAGCTCGGTATATACTTGCCGGGCGCTTTTTCGAGCTCGTTGGGTTTAACCCGAGAAGGATTTCGGCTGCGTTCTTTACGACGACGGTGGATTATTTATGCATTCGGTATTATGAAAAAGAGAGTAAATAAAAATTTAAACGAGGCATTTATTTTTAATACATTTTAAGTAACAATCATTAGTAAAGTTCGAGCATATCTGGAATTTTGTAAAACAAATTAAACATTTTGTATCTTGCAAATTAATGCTTATTGCTTTCGAAAGGTATCGTATATTATTTCCTGCATTCTCAAACTATGTAAATCTAACTGTAAGAATGCATCATAAAAACTGTTGAAAGTTTTGTTTATATTCCTGCGTTACAAGCCATAATTTATATTCAGAAAGAGCCCCATTTTAATTGCATTTCGTTCGATTCGTAATGGTTATATTTGCATATTTTTTTAATTATCTATACAGACGTAAAATCTGATGTAGTTTTTGGACATTTATTATTAGGCAGTTATTATTTATGCAGAGCTTTCCAGAATAAAATGAGTTCATTTTAAGTTTTAGCAACGTGTCATTAAGGAATATGAGAAATATACGCAGTGACACACTTATAAATTTGGGACAAGGACATTTTGTGGTTCGACCGTACCGCGCGCACTTTTTGCTTGTTTTTAAATTTGAAAGTCGCTCTGTAGCTGTCAGGATAAGTGTGTCGACTATCCTCAAACGCGTTCTAAAATTAAGAGTACCAAAACCAGAGTATAATTGTTGCACACAATGTTAATGTACATAGGTTTCTCACACATTTTAGTTTCACTTTCTCCAAATTACTAAATATAAATTTAAATTGTAAAGCAGCCAATCCTCGAAAAAGTACAAGTGCAAAAAGTGATGGAAAAATGAAGGGAAATTGGCAGAAAGCTCGAGTAGTTGCTTAATCCAAGCACCTCTCGCTCTAGACTCGTTATCGATTAAAAAGCGATCGCCGCCGCGAGATAAGCCACTATCTCCGCTAATCCGTCCCGGCGAAAATTGCCGTTCGCCGCGGCGAGAATTAAGCGCTCTTTTTAGCGCTCCTTTGCTTTTGCGGCACTCTCTCTCTCTCTCTCGCGCGCGCGCGCTCAAGTATTGCAAAAATGATTTGTTAAAAGCGGCCTGATAGGCGTGAGCGCTTGAGATAAAATACGGTAATGCAGAGGCCGAACCGCGGCGTTTTGATTTTTCAGACAATGCTTGCGGCGCGCCAAAGCGAGAAAGGGATAAAGCGAAACCACAGAGAGCGGAGAGAGAGAGAGAGAGAGGACGCCCGTGTGTATACGCGGCCAAGACCACCGGCACTCACGACTCTAGCGATGATTTCGCTTATACAACCGACTTGGGGACTTTCAACGCACCGCCGCCGCCGCCGGAGAAAATCCGCGCGTCCTCTCGCGCGACTCTCATTAATAACGCAAGTTCGAACGATTCCTCACGGGAGAGAGAGAGAGCCGCACGGGAGGTCCCCTAGGAAGATGTCGCCCCGGTTCGCCGATTTTCGGCTCCTCACCGCGTGATTAATTCCGAGGGCGCCGCCCGAAAGCCCATAAATCCGCCGCTAATTTGCGTGCGTTTACATATTTCGAACGATTCACCGACGCCTCGGAGGAGCATGATTAACTGATTCGAAGCGGAGGATGGATCCTCTGTAGCTGGCTGTTGCACGCGGGGACGCGATATCGACAGGGCAGGTTTTTATTCAAATTGGCCTAGAGTTCGTGGCAAGAGGAAGGGAAATTGAACTATTGCTTCAAAAGAATCATTTGCAAAACTACGCCGAGAAAAAATTTTCAGTAAAAATTACTATACCTTTTTGCAATGCGGGGACAAACTTGCGTTATCCTAAAAAATTATTATACTATATAGTAAAATTTAATAGAATTTAGTAAAAATTGATTAATTTCTATTCAATTTTAATACATAGTATAAATAATTTTTTAGGATAATGCAGGTTCGTCCCCATATTACAAAAAGGTATAGTAATTTTTATTTTACAACATTTTTCTCCGTGTATAATATAAGGGGAATTTGGATTTCGCAATTAAACTTTACAATATTTATTTAGGTATTCTGCATCAGCGGCCGACAGTATTTTCAGTGTTAATTTGAAATAATCCATTACTTTATTACAGAAAAAAAAAAAATATGAAAATCTTTGTCCTCATGACGGAGAGCATAATTTTTTTGGCGTCGCCGCTTGATTGCGCCACTATATACGTGGATCAGCCCACGCGGCTTTCCCTCTTCCTCCTCCTCCACTTTCCGCATTATTCTTCTTATCCATAATTCTTCGGCTTTATTCTCGCACGTCGCTCGCGCGGCGGCTCTTTTATTTCGTCTCCCTCTCGAATTATCGTCATTACGCGCGACTCGCCACCGCCGCGGCGTCGGTTTGAGGTTCCGCGCCTTCCTCATCAAGCGAGCGTCACGCTCGTCATTTTTCAGCCTGACTTTGTCACTTCCTGCTTTTCACTTGCGATACAAAAGTGCCTGGGAAATGAAGCCTCCGCCGAGACGTTCTGCGGCGAGGAAGCAAGGGAAACTTGGGCCTTTGTTTCTCGCCGTCTCGAAAGTTTACTCCGAGGATTCTCTATTTGCCGTAAAAAGTATACTGAAAAGATGTGAATTGTAGTTTTGATTTGCGCCGAAGGTTTCAAAATAAGTCTTTGTCTTACTGGAAACTTGTTACTTTACACTCGGTGATTTATTTTTTATTTATGACATTTATCAACTGATAGCTGCGAAGAAACGCAAATTGATCGAAAAATTGCGCGATTCAATCGTTGCGCAACAGACATTTCTTTTTAAACCATCCTTTCGACACGAGTTATCGACCGCAGTGATTGACGGGCGCGTTTTGTTTTTAGGCTAGAAAAGTAGGTGAGCACCGAGACCACCTCCAGTTAAAGCTCTTGAACCGTGGGATTATTCTATCGGAAGTTACTCGTCAGTCATGCATACAATGGCCCTGTTGTGACTTTGATCTTTGCAAGTTCAGAATGATCGAGGCAAGCATAGATTAGCGATTGTGAGTCTATTTTTATGAAGTCATATCTTAATTATGAGACAATGAGGCGGCAAACTGCAGGTTTAGCGCGAGTAATAGACCGATGGAGTTTTTATTACTGCCTAAACGATGATAATTATGTGGTATATCGAATGTTTTAAGCGGTAATTAATAGTAAAAATCTACAGAAATATCCAATATGACGCCTGAGAATTATTTTCAACCGATTATAACACAGCTTTATTATTGTGTTTAGCCAAAAATTGCATCTTTAAAAGTTTAGCCCACTGGAAAATTTATGTAAAAATAGCTTCAAATTTTTATTATTACTTTTAATTATTTCGCTATTGATTAATTTTTTTCAAATAAATATATGTAAAACTCTATTTTTATTGTATTTTTTAATTAAAATTTTATTAAGACAATGGAAAGACACGATTGATCGTCTTGGTAATTAATTTAACGTTTTCTTGTTAATAAGTTTTATTAAAAGTTAATCACTCAGAATTATAATTCAAGTATTCTACGGCTTGCCTAAATTTTTATTTGCAGTCACTGGAAAGTACCGTCTTAAATAAAAAAAATTTCAATAAGATTACATTTTTTTAATTCAATTTTTATTTTATACGATAAAAAATCAGGAAGATAAGTAATTGAATGAAATTGTTTTAATTTTTCTATGAAATACTTTTTTTGTAAAAAACTTTTTGTACGATTAGGAGAGGAACATAGCAGAGGAATATAGAAATAATTTAGCTTCGAAGCAATAAGACGTATGTTAAATCTAAGCTTCAACTCCAACATTTGATGGATTTGACGTGCAACACGAGGAACTATTAAGTTATATTAATTTTCAGAAGGCGATGGCTACATTGATTAAAACATTGACGAGTACGCCAATACATATATTTAAGCGATCAAACAAAAAGTATTTCTATGAGATATAATCTCGCAGCGAAATCGTTTAAAGCTTGCAGCGTTTGTCAAAATTACGTATACCTTCGATTACACGTGAAACAAGATTTATTTTTAGACGAATGACTCGTCGCTCGATTAAAATTTTTGAATCGCTGAGAATAACTGCAAGATTTCAGTATGGAGAATTAAAAAGTCCGACTAAAAATAAACTCTCGTCCCTCGGGGATCGTCTCGCGCGCTGAAACAATGGCGAAGGAAAGAGCCGCGTCGCGCGAGATATTAATTCCGCCAGAGAGAGAGCCGGGTAATTAGAAAATTTGTTCACGCTCGGGACAAAAGCGCAGTTAATCCGCCATCGGTCTCGGGGCGCGCGTATGGGAGTGCACAAAAGCTCGTCCCTCGCTCGCGTGATTTGCATACGCGCGCGCGGGCTGAGAACTCGCGCCGGGGTAGCAATCTGCATGGGAAATTTCTTTGGCGAAAAGAGGAGAAAAAGGAAATCGAGGAAAAAGCTCTCTGCCCGGGGCTGCCCAAGGGGTAGTCCGGCGGCGCTGCTTGGCGCGGGGGCCGCTCCGCGACCAGTGGCCTGCGCCCCGGCCAATCGGCGCCGCCCGGGGGCGGGGCCTCCGAGCCGGCGGGGGCGTCGCCGGGCCGCGAGCGGAATGCCGCTCGGCGCTGGTGGGGGCGGGGGGCACGTGGGGGCCCGCCGCCGCGACTACTGTGCATTTCCCACGTGCCCTGGGAACCCTTGCGGCGATGCGCGGCCCCCGCGCGCGAGAATTCTCTCTCTCTCGCTCTCCCGCCGCGGCTCCTTTCCTTCCCGCAGCGGTCCGCCGCCGCCGTAGCCGGAGGAAGAGAGAGGGAGATAGAGAGACAGAGAGAGAAGAAAGTCGGGGCCGGACTTTCTTCCTCCAAAGGCAATTGACAATCGGCGATAATCGCGGGAAAAGAAGAAACCGGCGGGCCGATTTTTCCGGGGAGAGAGAGAGGCTACCGCCCCCGCGGTCTCGCGGGGGAGAGGCGGGGGCGGTGCCAGGCGGCGTGGCGGGGACGCGAGCGGCAGCTCTCAAGAAGCCGCGACGCGCAGGATTTGTGAGTAAGCGCGCTGCTATTCGGCGAGCGGCGCGCGACAAGGACGCCGCTACGCCCGGCTAAAAAGCGCTACTGCCTTTCTCTCTCGCTCTAACTGGCTTCTTTGTTGGCGGCCGGTGGCTCGGCGGCGGCGGCGGTGGCGGCGGTGGCGGCGGCAGCGGCGCTTTACGGTGGCGGTGGCGGCGAGCGAGAGAGCGAGTTCGGTAGGGAGGTCCCCGGTCCTCCAACCAGAAGAAGCGAGCGAGCGAGCGAGCGAGAGAGAGAGAGACGGAGCGCCCGCCCGGAGACAGCCGGGAGAGAGAGAGAAAGAGAGGCTCGCGTTACTCTACGACCTACCGTCCGACGGTCTACTATTCGGGCTACCAAGTACCCAGCGCCCGGCCAACCGGACTTTTCTTCAGTCGACGCCGCGCACCCAAACGGTCCAGACCTGCCTACCTATCAGTATCTGCTCAGTATCTGCTCAGTATCTGCTCAGTATCCGCTCTTCCGCAGCCGCGAACGGTATACCGCATTCAGTGCCTAGTGTTGCCTGTGCTTCGATCTCAGAGCTACAACTCGGCACCCGGAGCACCGGCCAGAGACGGACGGACAGACCTGCTTCCCCGTAAGACGTGAGTGTGCCACCATTTTTCCCGAGCGCAATGGAGCGTAACCCGCGAGACGGAGAGAGAGAGAGAGAGAGAGAGAGGAGCGAGCGAAGGAAAAAAAAGGAGAGCGGCGGAGGGTGTGGCTGGCGGCGACTGGTCGAGAAAACCGGTAGCCGGGGCTTTTAGCGCAGGGCGGCGCACGGTAGCCGGAGCTCGCTCCCGGTTGGCCCCCCGCCAAAGTGGCCCGCGCCGCGCTCCCTTCTTTATCGAGGGGGGGCCCTTCCTTCCTTCCGCTCTGCTCTCCTGATCTGCTTCCCCGCGGGCGAGCCCGCTCGCGATTTGTCATTCCGCGTAACGCGGGGGCCCAATTAGGCCCCGCCGCTACCGGCGGCGGCGGCGGCGGCGACGGCGGCTCTCTCCTCTCCCCGCGGCCGCGGCCTTTCACGCCGGCAGCCTTTTCGCAACGCGGCGCAAGCGGCTCTCTCAGCCCCGCTTTATTGTCGAGAGGGGAACGGCTAATAAGAGAGCCCGCGTGATTTAGCGCGAGCCGACGGATTTTATAATTTCGCCGAGGTGCGCGAGCTTTTATCGCTCTTTGTTTTTCCTCCGGAGGTGTACGCTTCAATGGCTCGTTCGCGAGCGAGCGAGGGATTTCGATCGCCTTCGTTTGCGCGAAAAATTCGATATCGTAATGGCTCTCGAGTAATGACGCAATGCGTAATGTTATTTCCAGTCGATGAAGCAGCTCGCTCGCTTACGATTAAAAGCGGGCGCAGCAGTGTTTCGCCACATTTTTTTTAGACACGTGGAGGAATCCAGCGTTTTAACTTGCTTTAACGGGTAGTTTTTAAATTTAAGAGGGAAAAAAAGCAGAAAACATCACAGACAGAAGAGTCGGATCGCTAACGAGAACGTTTCCCGACGTTCGGATGCTAACGAGGGGGCTGCTCCCCCGCGGCGTCGGAATGGGCGTTTTTTCCGCAGACACTCTCGGCCACCGGTCGGCAAACAGACTGCTCCAGAAGCCAGCTCTGATTAATAGGATCCCCCGAGCCGGCCGTGGCGAGTCGCGCAAATCGATCGGTAACTCCGGCATAATTCATGCAAATAGGCCCGAATTCCCCCGATCGCATGAACAGCTACTCGCGCTACTTCCCCGCGCCCACGAGCTCCTCGTGGGCGATCGAAAAACCGAGCAGCGACAGAGAACTAAAATAAAACGAACTCGGACTTGGTCCTGTTGGCAGGTAGCAGCAGCGGCGGAGCAGCAACAGCAGCGCACTCGCGAGGCGAGCAGACGATTTCGCATCAAGCGAGTGGAGGGAGAGCCAGGCAGCAGCAGCAGCAGCCAGCAGCCGCAGCCGCAGCAGCGCGCGCGCAGAAAGAGAGAGAGAGAGAGAGAGAGAGAGAGACTTGGTTCGCTCGGAGAGTCAGCGGTGGGAATTTATAAGGATGTTCGCGATAATGTCGATGGAGACAGAGGGGCACGGCAGGGAGTTCGGCCGCCGGCAGAAGATGCGTGCCAAATGCGCGGTCGAGTTCACCTGCAAGTACTGCCAGCGCCGCTTCACCAAGCCGTACAACCTCATGATCCACGAGCGCAGCCACAAGGACGACGTCACCTTCACCTGCGAGGTCTGCGGCAAGTCCTTTAAGCGCCAGGACAACCTCAAACAGCACAGGTAAGCTAAAGAGCTCGCGGGCACACATACTCTCTCTCTCTCTCTCTCTCTCTCTCTCTATCTCTGGCTTTTCTCACTGTATACACACTTTACTCCGAGGCCTACCGTCCTCTCCGCGAGATCGCCGCGCGAGAGACCGAGGACCCGATCGCGCTTTTCCAGAAGGAAGTCCAGCCTGACAATGGCGCGAGTGCACGCGCGCGAGAGACGATAACTAGCCGCGGCGCACGGCCGCGACGGAGTCGCGAGATGAGAAAAACCGGTTTGTCGACTCGAGCCTCGCGACGTTTCTTCGTTTTTCTCGCTATCTCTCTCTCTCTCTCTCACTCACGGAGCGCTCCCTCTTTTTCATACGCGCCTTTTCTTCCGTTTCTTTTTGTTTTTCTTCTCGCGGGACACGTCGGCGATTGCGCGACAATTGGAAACCTCGTTGCCGGTCGCGAGCGAAGCTGGCCTTCCATCTGGAGCGCCTCGGCGGCGCTTCCAGCGAACGAAGAGTAAATTAAAGTCGACCGTCTCCGCTGGCCGCCTCTCGATACGACTCTTTCATTCACTTTCTTCCTTGTTTCGAAGTAGTCTAGTATATAACTCTTATAGTTTTTATATTATTTAGAATTAAGACGTAACACGGTCTTTGTTCTCGGAAGGAATTACGGCTGACTTTAGACGAACGTAAATGTTGCATGATAATTCGTTGCGTAACGTAATTCATCCGAGAACACGGACGAAATTAACGAATAACAAGTTTTACATAGCTGCACGAAAAATATACACATATTTGATATTAATGACTGTAATATAGCAAAATAACGTACTTATCTCTTGGAGTAATTAGCATGAGGACACACAATAACACGTCTTGTACAATTACGTTTAATGATGCGCGCCGACTTACGTCGTGGGATCGCCCCAGGTTTTCCTTTACGCGACGAGCAAAGTTCTTAATCTAAAATTCAAACGATTCACAGTATTGCATTTCCATGTTTCAGCAGTTTTTAATATCGCGAACATTGAATTCTCTGCGTTCCCAGCTCGCAAGCGTCCGTAACGCGACTAAAGCAAAACTTTTCGGGGCCGCCTTTCGGTCTTCGGTCTCCGGCTCGCTAAGTAGAGTCGCCGCGTATAAGCAGTAAATAAAGCCGCTCGCCCGCAAATGGAAGCATTGTTTTGTGCATAAGCTCTCTCGCGCGGGGCCAAGCCGGGCAGGAGGAGGAAAGAGCACAGCCTCTCGCTTTGTAAAAGCGTGTAAAATTGATCGTCGCGCCTCGTCGCAAATCACGGTGGCGGTAGACCGCGGAGGGCTCGCGAGCTGATATTTCTGTCGCGCGTAACCTATAAATCAGAAGGCTAACGCGCGGATCGTATAACCTCACGCTAAAAGCCAGCACACTGACACGACACACACTCGCGCACAGAGACACACACACACACACACACACACACACACACAGACACACATAGTGTATAGTTTTATGAATAAGCCGCGGCGCACTACTTTGGAGGAGTGCGCCCGCGTGTATATGGCGCGAGCGGTGTCTGGCACCCAATGGTTACCTTGTGCGTAATGGCGGTGGTCTTGTTTTTTCTCTTCTGTTGTAGATGTGGGTGGCGGTGAGCGGGAGCTCGCTCGGGACCTCCTGCCTTCTCACGCATTCACGCACGCAATAAACGATAAACACACACGCGAGACCCCATTATGCATAAACTTGATCGAAATTCGTCGATGAGCGAAGAGACAATGTACTTAGACTCTATATCCCCCCCCCCAAAGCACCCATGCCCTCTCAACACCATCACCCCAGCCCCAGCTTTCTTCGCTCGTCTCCTTCAAAAGGGCCGAGTTTTTTTTTATCACCTTGTTATTTGCTTCGACGCCCAGAACTCTAAGCCCTGCATGCCGCTGCTATTACCAAGACTAACACTTTACGCGAACTCGAATATCTACATGGCCGGTGCGTCTGCAACGCGCGTCTCGCGCTACTCGACTGTGATATAAAACTTAATTCGAGAAAAGCAGAGACAAAGAGAGAGAAGAGAGAAAGCTGACGCGGTTGCAGTTCGCAGCGACGACGGTTCCCTCATTTTGACTAACCGCACTAATACTAACACTAATACGACACGTCCTCTCACCTCTCGTTTTGCCACGATCTCTGTTCCAGGAGCATACATTCCGTTCCCTACAAGGGCTCCAACGGCTACTCGAATGGCTATTCGAATGGCTACTCTAGGTACTAGAAGCCATGCGGCCGACTCGCCAGTGCCACCACCTTATCCCTCTTTTCCTCTGCGCACTAAAAAAAAAAAAAAAAACAACCAACCAACCAACATCAACAACAAAAAAATCAATCAAGAACAACTGTAGATCATGCGTTGTCTTCTCACTACACCCCCCCATGCCTGTAAGTCCACTTGTTGTCCGCGCGCGGCACAACAACCACGCACGAACGTATAAACGCTATTTAGGTACCGGCGCTGATTGACGCGGGACCATCCGTTACTGAGAAACTCATCCCGCGCTCTCGCTAGTCCAGCAGTCCCTCTATTTATATTTTCTCTCTTCTCTCTCTCTTCTCTCTCTCTCTCTCTCTCTCTCTCTCTCCATCTCGCTCTTCCCATCCCGCCTGCATTTCCTGGCATCACGGAAGAAGGAAGCAGCAACAGCAGCAGCAGCACCTCAGGCTCGCAGCGAGAAGAAGCGGCTACCGGAGGACGCAGCCACGCCCATCAGCGCCGAGGGCCACTTCGCTCTTTCCGAGCGACTGATCCGCAACGGCTCACGCGAAGCGACGGCCGAATGGCACGAATAATAATCGGGCGCATTCCCCGAGTCCGCTCCGCGCAGCCGGGAACGATATATATATATATATGTCCGCCGGAGGAACATTCTTCGGCGCAGGCTATCGATGCTTATTGAACCAATGCGATAAATAACGATAGACGCACATTGCGCGAGGGAGAGGGAGAGAGAGAGAGCCACTCTCGCGGACCGGCGCGCAGCTCTGCTTTTCCAATTATTAACACCGATGCAGGGCGGTAGCTGCTTTGGCCTCTCGATTTACGAATGTCGAGAGCGAGCCCTCACTAGCCGTGCCTTAATTGTTTTCGACCGCGCTGCACTCGGCGGGGGAGGAGGCCGAGGAGCAGAGTAGCGCCGGTCCCTTCTTGCACGTCTTTTTCTAATACTGACACTCCCGTGTCGGTTGCGTCTTTTTTTTTCTTTCCTACGTTTTATCTCCAAAAGACTGCAGTCGCTCTTTGTAAATAGCTTAACGTATTACGGCGTTTTTAATATTATTATTATTATTTTATTATTATTATTAATTATTATTATTATAAATGATAGAAACATCACGAGTATAGATATATATATAAATATATTATATTCTAATGATTTTATAAAAAAGTACGATCGGATAGTCCTTAGTCGTGTATCTCTCGATAGGCCGAGTCGAATGGAAAGGAAACTGTAGAGTCGCGTCCTCTTGTACCATAAGTACCATTGGGAGTGATTTAGAATTTTCGAATTGCCACGGAATTGAGTATAAAAAAATAGTACTTGTATACAATTTATATAAAATCTCTATCGCTTTAGCTTTACGAGCGCAGGAAGAAAAATGTACGAGCCCTTTTTCCTCGCGACGCCACGAGTCTCCCCGTCTGAAGGGGGAGAAAAGAGGCTCTCGCGTCGGGGGGAAACAAGGAAATTATATATGACACTGTCAACGGCGATGCGATAACTTTTTGTTATTAGTATATAATCGAAGCAAATGCACAATCGGGATTACACAATGTACTGTGGACGCTCGTCCACCTCACCGATCTACCAATAAAAATTCGCCAAGTCGTAGAAACAGATATTACCTCGATTACTTTATTGGCCTTATCTTATCCTTTTCCCGTTTTTTTTCCCCCCGTTCATAGCTTTATTTCGCAGCATTGCAGTTCTCCGAGTGACGAACGAGGTACGGCAATCGTATTTTTTTCCTTCGTTTTTAACGTAAACTTTTGTCTCGCATTTGAAATATTTGTACTTAGTCAGCGTGTCACCTGTTGAAACGTGAATTTATTTTCATTTTACTAAAAGGAAGAGTGCAAAGAATCACCTGCAGAATTCAATTCAAAGTTTATTATTTAATACTTTTTTTCTTATTACATACCGATAATACTTTATCAAGAGCTAATGTAAAATTTCGAAACATCAAAATGCATTTAGCCGAAGATTTCCTAAAAATAGAGATCGTAAAGATAGCGAAATCTCCCTACAAAGCAGATACCGAGAACAAAGTGCTTTTCTCACTATTTAGTTTCTTATCAGCGCAATCCAAAAAAAATTCATAAGGAAACATTTGCTCGAAGCAATTTCGATGTCTGAAGTTCATGGAACAGATATGAAATTCAGTTTGCCGCAGGGGAGTTTCAACGCAACAGTTTTCAACGAAACAAACAAACGAACAACCGTTTTCAACGAAAATGTTCGCTTCAACGGAATCCACCAGCGCAACCTTTTTCACCAAAAACAGGTCCGTGTCACCACACGTTGAAACAGCAATGTAAATCGACTCCCTCCGCCCAATTTCGCCGAGCGGCGCGTTATTGAGACAGCAAATGTCAGGGTGCCCCGGCAGACAGAAATAAAATAAGAATGCGCAGCCACGGCGAGAGAGAGAGAGAGAGAGAGAGAGAGAGAGAGAGACAATGAGAAATGGCAGAACAATGCATCAATTTGTTAATCTGCATGCGAGTGGATTGGAGGGGACAACAGCGTTAGCGCGCGCCAGCCAAAGAAGAAGCCTCAACGGCGGCGCGCCGGCAGCCCCGTCGGAAAAAAGGAGCAGCAAACTTTCTCTCCGCGCGCGAGAGCCTCATATACATACACCTTCCATTCGCGTGTACGCAGCGTGATTGCAGAGTGCGGAATAGAGAGGGGGG
>UCOL01002794.1:0-22992 GCA_900474335.1 Ormyrus nitidulus | reverse complement strand
TTTTTATTTCGGCTGCCGCCGCGCTTTTCATTCCCGGGCGCTCTTTGCGAGAGAGCGCCGAATTCGCGTAATAAATTCGGACGCATTGAGTTATTACCGTTCCGCGGGGGAATTTATTACTTTTGCCTCTCGATGTTTATTATTTAGTTCTCATCTCTCTGTTTTAGCAGTTGTACGAATTGTGGATTTTATTTATTACTTGGGATTAGTTGCGCAGGCGATACTGTTTCGTTTCTATGAAGTTTGATGAATGATGCTCGACAAGTGAATCAAGAGGCGATTGATTTTTCAGTTTTAACCTGAATTATTCTCCTGACTTATTTTGTTAAAACTAAAGTTTACAAAAAAGTAGACTTTCCGCTCATCACAACCAAAAACAAACCTCATCGAACTCCCTACCACCTCCAAAAAGCGCCGTTCTCCAATCACCGCAGCCGACATTATCAATCGCCTGCTTACGCAAATGAAATCGGCCAGCGCTCGAGAACAAGAGACAGCCTGCGGGGCTCGCGCGAAAAGGCAGCGGCCGCAGACAAGGCGGCGCGCCTCGCTGACCCGCGGCTATCGTCGTCCCGCGTCGCGGGGTTATCGCGCGCTCCTTATCGCCTTCTCCTTTCTCTCGAGCGAGAGACTCGCTGTCGCTGCGGCGGCGGGGAAGCTGCGCTCGTTTTGATTAGAGATGACTTCGCGGAGCTGATGAGGGAGGTGATTTTATTTTAGCGGGTCGGTATGGGATATGATAAAAGTGGAAATGAGATTATCGGACGTTCTAAATGCGCGTAATTACGTCATTAATTACTGTTTGACGTACAATCAAGAAAAGAATATTAGCGATTAATCTCTGCATTTAGTGCATGTATGCAGATATAAATCACAGATACCTCTCTCTTTGCTACAAATTAAAAACAGATTCGCGGTCTCGAAAAATAGGAAACCGAGATCTCTCCCGATCTCAATCTATATCCCTCGCGCAAAAAAAGGACACCCGCGGAAATATACGCACATAAATCACCGGGGGCGAATCCGTATCGATCACGATCGAATTAGGATAACCCGAACGGGGGCATCGCCGCTGGTAAAAAAGGAAAAAGGAGACCAGCTCCCGGGGCGCGTAATGAGGGTCGGCCGCGTGTACTCGACGTTTTTCCGGCTCTGAGATACCCACCCCGAAAAAAAAAGGCGGCGCGGCGCCGTCCCCGAAGGGATAGTTCCGCTGACTGACAAGCAATTATGGCGACTCGCCAAGAGGTTACCGGTGTGTATACGTTACGTGTTGGATCACCGAGACGGAGTTGATGTTTACTCACCTGAAACAGAAAGATAATGACGTGCGTTAGTATGGATCGGCGAAGCTGTTTTGGGGGTTTATATTGGTTTAAATCGAATTTTGGGACAGCGTCTTTTCAAGTTTCAATTTTACGAGTCGGATTGCAGGCCTGGAATTAATATTTCAATTCCGCGTATAATTTCGCGCGTCGTAAAGGAGGCTACCTTACCAGCGATAAAGTGATTGGTTTTACGGGCGAGTGTCATCGAGCCGCGGCCGGATTTACATAGCAATATCGCTCCTGAAAAGTCACTCGCCAGTAAAATACGATCGGCGTAAAAATGACTCTCTTACTTAAAAAAAAGAAAATTATTATCGAGAGGAGGCGAACGACGAACTACGCTACATTAAACAGCGCTTAAAAGCGGCCCGGTAGCAGCTCTCCCGTATCGATGAATCATCGACGTCGCGAGAGCTCCCTTTAACTTATTCATTCGCGGCGCGCGCGCGGCGACTCTCGTTAACGGAGGAAAGAGAGCGAGAGCGTGGATTTCGCACGGCGATTTATTCGTCAATTAAAGCGCGCTAAAGGAGCGGTTTAAAAGGCGATCGTCCGCCGTTCCGATTGGCTTCGATGTACGTATATTTAACGGGAGAAATGACGCTTTCATTGGAAAAGTGCGCTCGACGCGCGGCGCCGCGACGAGTTTAATAATTCATCGGGCGACGCCGTTGGAAGGAGGTCGCGCGGGAGGCTCTAATTGCCGGCGACGGAGCGACGGAGGAGGCGAGCGAATTGATCTACGGCGCCGCGTGACGTTTCGCGGGTTGCGCAATGAGAGCGAGGAGAGAGGAACGATTGCGGGAGCTTTTTAATTAATTAGGAGCGTTGATCGATCGGTTGACGGTGGAGCTTTGATAAATGTTTGATCGATTTTAAGGGTATAAGGGCTCTTTTCGGGTATTAGACTTTATTGCCATTACTAAATTGTATAAAATGTACCTGAAGAGTTACGCGGAGAGAAACTGTTTTATGAAAATATACTTTTCAGTAACTCGAGGACAGACTTTGAATTGGGGTGAAAAATTACTATACCTTGTATTAATTTTTGTTATATTTTTAGCAATTTTTATTAAAAGTTTAACAAAAATTATTAAATTTATATAGTAATTTTTCTTAAACATTTTTCTCCGTGTACCAATGAAATGAGAGATCAATCAAATAATCAATTACCAATATTTTCGGTATGTTCAATAAAATTTTCAACAATAAAAGTTTTACTTTAATATAAAAAACAATAAGAGGATTACAGTTAAAAATTGCAGCGAAAATTCCCGTCTAAACATTCAAAAGAATTCCACTTCCTAAACGTCGAATCGAGCAGCCCGCCGCGTCCGGCCGTCACTTCTTACAAGCGGATACCTCAGCGCCCAAGTGCCATAAACTCCAAATTAAGTGCGCCCCGATAAGATCAGCCGCTCCATAATTCATGGCGTTGCGCGTCGCGTGCTGCAACGTCGCACCTCGAAAAACACCGAATGTATCCAAGAAACAAGTCGCTTCCCGCGACAAACGGCAAAGTTTCGCGCTCGTTCGCCGGTTCCGCTAATGAAGCCGTTCGGCGCACTTCTCCTTCCGAGCCGCGCGCGGGGCCAGTATAACGAGATGCGCGCGGCTAATCACCTGGAGGACGCACGTGCTTCTGCGCGCGCGCGCAAGCACCGGACGTGTTTCCTCGCGCTTTCCTCTTCCGGCGACAAAGGCGACAGGGCCGTGTATATTAATTCGCGCTTTCGTTGCGCGGCTTAATTAGCCGCGGTTATTGCCTGGTAATTGACGGATATTTGCTGCGGGTATTGTTGCGGATTCGGGAGACAATAGCTGGCGTGTCCTTTTGCCGGGTTTCGGGGGCAAAAATCGATGGGAACAAGGAAGTAATAGCGAGGTATAACAGTAGTTTACACGAGAAAGAGTCGATGTAGAAGGAGATACGTTACGAGATAATAAGGCTCAAAAACGCGCTCGCTTAGTTTCTCAGTCTATTTACTGGAAATTTTACGGCGCGCCGAGCTCGTTTCGGATTCGATTCGCGCTCAACGGGACAATCATTTAACCTCCAAACTACTGCCTCTCCCCGTCTAATGAATTAACCCGCACTTTTACAATGGCTTCGCTCAAAAAGAGATCTGAATCACGCTCCCCGATAAAGGAGCTCCTCGAATAAAACAGTTTCCACAAACGAAGCAAAGACACACAGCCCGAAGGAGCCGCGGTTGCATAACCCCCGTCGTCAAGTAATCCGCCTTAATCGCCGCCCGTAAAAACGCGCGTCGGGCGGACAAAGCGAGCTGCCTAAAAAACAGTCGTCCGCGGCAGCGGAGAAAAGTGCGTGACTCCTCGCGGGCGGCCGTAAAGTCTCGCTCGCCGCGCGGAAAAGCGGCTCGCTCTCCATTGTAATCGGGGGTAATCGCATAATCGGGGGGGCCCCGCGTGGGCGCGACAAAGGAAGCCGGCGCGCGCTGCCCTAAACGGTTATCCCGCGTCGCGAGCGTGCGCGCGCCCTTATTCTTTCGCGCGCCATTGTAACGTCGCGCGGAATTCGAAAGTCGCGGCGTTTTAGGAAATTGCAAAGGCGCTCTCTCATTGTGTGTGCAGGCGGCGAGAAAGCGGGAAAGGTAAAAGCGGCGGCGGGGCCGCGGTAAATAATCGATCCTGATTTATTTACGTTTATTAAGAGCCATTCGCGGCTGCTTTGCATATTCGGCGCACGCGCCGAGAGAGGCGTCTTGCGAGAGAGAGAGAGAGAGCTTTTTTATCGCCGTCGCGAGCTTTTATGTAACACCGGTTAAAAGCCGTTCTCGCCGCTTGGCGTCAGATGCATCCAGCGGATAATTTACATTTTGAATGTTTAGAAAATCGGTTTGGCGGGCCGCTGCATCGTAATGGGGTATTTGTTTGCTTTATTGTATAATCGTCGAAGACACGCTCGTCGCGCGTTTATTTTAGCACTCGTTACATTGTGTAGTCCGACGGAACGCAGGCCTGTTAAACGCAACTATTTGCGTACGCAAAAGTGCACACCGTGTTGTTGTTGCCGCGGCTTTTGAATAAATTTTAAATATTTTTGTCGCCGCGCTCGAAACGAGCATTTTGATTTGTCTTTTACAGCCGACAAAAGCGTCGTAATATCTCAAACTCTCCTCCGAAGACATTTTTAAAACGCTCTTTAAAATCACATTAGAATCGCCATTAGAATCAATTTGACAGCCCCGACAATGCGGACAAGCGGCCACGTAACCCGAAAACAAAGCGGCGGATCGAGAGGGAGAGCCGAGAATGGTGGTGAAAATAAATGAAAACGAGCCTCGGCTCCGTTCGCCGATATTTACACTGCAGGAAGCGCGCGGCTCGCTCGGCTTTCTTATTTAAGGGGTCTATTTCTGGTTGCGCCGCGGCTCTACCCGCGCTGCACAATCGCTTTAAATTTGCGCCACTGCATTATAATTCTCCCATTACTCCGAGGAGGAGAGCCGGAGATAATAAATATGCCGCGCGCCGAACGAATTCAGGGAGTAGTGCAGTAAAAGGAGAGCCGCGCTTTTTTCTTCAAGGGAGAGAAAAGAGCGAATGTTTATTTAGCGGGGAAAAGAACGGAGCAGGAGTCGAGCCTGTAATAGTTCCTTCATTTTTTTTTTTTAAACAAACTCCGCTCTCGGTTAAAGAACAACGCGTTTCGCCGAGTGAAACTTAAGCGTCGTCGTAAAACCCGCGGTGAAAAAAACTACTTTACAATGGTACAAACAATATCTCCCCGCGCCGCGTAATTTGGAGAACGAAAAATGGTCAAGTCCTCCGCGCGAATATCACTCTCGCCATAAGCAATATAACCCGGGCCTTATTAGTACAACCCCGGAATGATTGTTCTCCAGAGGAGAAAACGCTCTCTCTCTCGTCGCGGCAGTTAAAAACCGGGGGGTCACATAAACATAGCCACCATCGAAAACCTATGCTAATAAGCCTCGTGTCTCTTCCCGAGAAGATCTCGGATAAGCGCCGCCGCTTTTCCCGCGCATTATAAAACCCGGTGAAAAAAATGAAGGAACGCGCGCGAGCGCGGTTCTCATGGCGCATTGTGCGCCTGCGCCGCTTTTGGAGACGATATCGCCTGCTTTCTCCGTGGGCCCGCGGTACGTTTATATCGGTTATTGCGCGGACTTTCGGCGCTAATGACGCCGCGGAGGTTCTTTCGATGATGATTGAGAGCCGAGCGGTGCATAAATCGACGGTTGACGCAACTGTGCATCGGCGGGATGTATGCGCAATCGCGAGGCTGAGCGATATCTCGTTCAGACGAGGATGTTAGGCTGGCTGCTCGGGTGGCGTTGCAGTTTAATAAATCTGGCGCGCCGCGGGTGAACGGGGGATTTGGTTTTGGAGGATGAGATCGCGTTGGCTCGGTTATTTTCCTTTTTTACTTTAGTTACAAAATCGTAACTGACAGATAACTAAATTATTTTATTGCTTTGGTATTCCCAGGCTAAGAATAGGTCCAAGTTATTTAAATCTTTATTTCCATCATTGACTGCTGTTTAAAACACATTTTGGACCGTCCCAATAGCTCGTTTAATTCACCGAAAAAGAAACTAATTTTCCCTCCCGAGCTGCAGCGTATAAATTTTCCAAAGTTTTTCACCTACAACTTCGACATAAATAAAGCTCCCCTGAAAAGAAACGCAATAACTCGCGCCGCCGCGCAGCCGTTAACCTCCCTCTCCCACAAAAGCCTCCGAAAAATCATGCGTCGCCTTTGGAAAAATCACCTCGGCCGCATCATTGTCCTCCCCCGTCGGCTTTTTCCATCCTCGCGCCGAAATCGATTTTCGGCCCCTCGCACACACACTCTCACTCACGACGGGCAGGTTCCTTGACCGGCTGCTGCCCCTGGCGGCAGGTAAGCAGCGCGAGTAGGGGGTGCGCTCTCGCAAAGAAAGGAAAGGAGAGAGACAGAGCCCCGAGTTGAGCACCGCCGGCGGCACGCCGCGCGGCCATTGGTCCGTGGACCAACGCACCTGGCGGACAGCTGCTCGCTCTCGCACACACGGACGCGCGGCGCGCGCCTCGAGCTGCCGGCGGTGCGGCGGCGGCTCTCCGCGCGCGTTGACAGGTCGCTAGACGGCGACCAAAGGCCGAGAGAGGGAAAACACTCGGGAAGAGCGGCGCCGACGAAATATTCGGAAAGCTACGTCGCGCTCGTTAATTCACTCTCCGAGTCCGTCCTTATACCTGATAAAGTAAACAGGAGAGTAGGCGAGCTGAGAAAACAGGCGCGAGCGTATAAGGCACCATCTGCCGCGCGGGGAGAACAGGTAGCCGGTATACGCCGCGGACAATGGACGCAGGTTCTCTCCCCCGGATTAGCGCAGGTACCAGAGAGAGACTAGGAGCGCATTGTTTTACGCACGCAGCGCGCGCGCGGGGGACTTTTCTTTTTTTTCGGAGTCGTATATTCGGAGATATTCCGCGAGTTTTTCCCGGGGCAACAGCTGGCGCTGTTTATCATCCGGGGATTAAATGCCGAGGTTAGGATTTGTGCGTTTAGCCGTGCGTTTGCGGAGGGATTTTTCGGCTCTTTTTTTCAAAGTGACTAATGGACGCGTCGATGAGAAATCAGTGGGAGGACACTGCGACGGTTTTCTTGGGAGGATGTTGGCCCGAGTCGCTTTTTGTCCCAGTTTTTCGAAAAATCTGGATGAGTTTGCAGATAGCATTATGGCGATATTTTAAAGAATTGCACCTTGAAAAATCGAGGCTCAAACTTAAAAAAAAAAAAAAAAAAAGAAATAAAAAACACAGCTCGTTACTTTACACGGGTAAGCACTTACTGTAATGCAAGTAAAGCCACCTCGAAGTTTATTGATAACTCGGCGGCTTGCACGTCGTACACACTCCCAATTAACAATCTCGCTTCTGCGTATACCGGGGCATTTTAAAGAGGCGATATCGTAAAAAAAGTAATCATGAATTTCCCGATTTCTTGATTACACCGCGGCGAACGGTGTGTGTGTGTGTGTGTCGAAACTCGAGGCGGTTGGTTAAGCAAATAGCCGGAGCCGCGCGATCGACGCTTATTAACATACACCGAGGCGATAAGAAATTTCGGGCCGCGGCGATAAGCCCCGCGGAGAGCGGTCCTTTTTCTCGTTTCTTTATATACCGCCTCGATAAAAATCGCCCGAAATTTCCATACTAGGAAACAAAAAGCAGCGCCCGATAAACATTTTTACGGGATCTCTCGCGTCGAGAAAAAAAAACAGGAAATGCTCGGCAGCAGCCGCGATTCTCCGACGGCGCCCCCGATAAAAAAGATCGAGGCGACGCCGAAGACGGCCTGATTATATCTGGATATTGTCGAATCGAATCGACTCGCGAGAAGTTTATTCTCGACACCTGTGTAAAGAAACGGGGAATATATACTGTAGTTCGGCCGGATATATTTAAAGGCGAAAATCCGAGAGAGACACCGAAACCGAAGCGGACGGTCGAGTGAGAGATTAAAAATTCCACGTCGATTCTTTTTCCTTTTTTTTTATCGGGGCGCTATTACCTTAATAAAATATTTATCGAGCCGCGAGAGCGGACGAAAATGGAAAAGCCGAAAAATTACAGAGGAGATTAACGACTCTCTCGACGAGAGCCTCTTTCCGAGTCCGTTTTCCGGCGGAAATTCGAGGGACACCGAAGAAACTTGTCGAGAGAGCGGCGCGCGGGATTAAAAAACTGCTTAAAAATTGCTGCCTCGATTTCAAAAGATAGAGGGGGTTGGAAAAACATTTTGGAGGTCGGCGGAAGTGGAACTAATCCCCGGGGATAACAGCGGAGGAGAATATGATAGAGTGTGAGAAACGCAGGGCGTAGGTAGGTATATAGGAAAAGTGCCGGGGACGAAAAAAGAAAAGCCGTTGGCGACAAAAAAAAAAGGGAGGGGAGAAAAGTCGCTGGCTGCACTCAGGAAATGACCCATCCACTGCGACGAATTTCCCTTTCCCTTAACGTTTCGTTTGAGGATCGAATGAGCGAAGAATGTGGACAAGCCATCAAAAGCAATTGAATTATGATCGTTTAATTGAAACTGTAAAAGAAGCCAGATTGTAAATTAAAAAAAGGTTAGTGCAACTATTTACAAAAGCAGATACACAACTCAGCTGTTCGCCGCGGCGAGTTCCGTTCCCCGCACAATGAGACACACTGAAACGGTACTGCCTCCTCGAGTTATTGCACATTTCTTAACGGTCGCGCGGCGCGCGTAAGTTAATTATTCCTCTCCCGGGGATACGAGCTCGAGGCGATACATTTCGAAAATCAATCTTCCTCAGCGCGAACAATAAAACGCGACCGACTGATGGCCCCGACTCGGCTGATGAAAGAAAACGCGCGACAACTCGTTTTATCCGCGCGCGCGATTAAATTTTTTAAGTGCCTCCAAGTCGTAAATGTAAACGCGCGCGACGACGAGGCACTTGCATAAATATTTTCTCCGCTCGCAGTGCAGTCGGATATATTCCGATGCGAGAGAGAGGGACTGCAGTTTTTTTTTCTTTTCGCGCTTTTAAGAGCGTTCAACGGTTGGTTTAAATATTTATGGCGGCGTTTTGTGCTCGATGGGTCGCTTAATTTTCGTTGATGCACGAAAATGATTTTTTGCAATTCGCAATCACACCGATTATCTCTTAATTAGCCCAAACAATTTCAAAAACTGCTTGAAATTCCACCTCAGCCAACAGTTTCCGAATATCTCTTCATTAATCCATAAACGTCTCCTCCACTAAATCAGTCCGCGCCTCGAAAATCGCGCACCTAGAACCCGGAGTCAGTCACGGCTTAGCACGGAATATCTAGCCAGTGGTAAATCGAACCTGCCGCGAGGAAGCGAGGAAGGAGGCTGGAAGGGAACCCGACACGCGCCGATTTTCGCGCATCGCCTTATCTGCCCGCCGCCGCCGCCGCCGCCGCTTTCGTTTGGCAGGTGCGTGCATTGATCTCTCGCTTTTTCTGCCGAGCAGCGGAGCTCAACCTATGCGAGCGCAAGGCAGTAAAACGTGCTGATTGCGCCCCGTTGATATTCGGAGGCGGAGAGCTGCCGATTGATATTCGACGATTCTCCGTTAAGCGTTATATTCTGTTTTACAGACGGTGTTTGGCTGCGGTCTCTCGTTGGGGTACCGACGGGGGCTTAATAACGATCTATACGCAGCGCGGCGGCGGCCGTTTGCGCGATTAAAAGAAGAAAAGGCCCATTCGGAATGTGCGCAGCGACAGAATTTCTAATGCAGCTCTCGGGGCAAAATTTACGACGGCGATAAATGCAAATCCAATTGAAATCTACTTTTAAATTTGATTCCGCCCGTATAAGCTTTAATACACTTACACGTGTGAATTGCAAACGACGACATAAGAATTTCTAATCCGATTGACTTTCTCCCGATCGGCCACCGGATACTAAATAACCCCCCTCCTCCCCGCGAGAGGACAACAACAATCGGCGTATCCGCGAAATCGGCGAGAGATTGAAACGTCCAGAAAGGACGACGAGGCTGCCTCCTTTCGTCCTCGAGCTCGGGGAACAATGGCCGCGTTAACGTCGCTTTTACAAGGCGTAGGAACGCAGTCGCGTGCCATGGGTGGCCCCGCCGCCGCGCGCGGACAATAACAGGCGGAAAACCGCGCGCGGCGACTCTCTTCGGTCCTCGTCCGGTATAACGATTATCGCGCGATAAGAATCGTTTGGAAACGTCGAAGTGAGTTACGTCGATGGCGGCATAAATCGCGGGGCCAGCTTTTACAAGCCCGAGCTAACGGTGCGGGACGCGCAATTAAAGGTAAGAGAGCGCGAGACGTCGCCGATTAATTTACGAGGAATGTATACGCGAGAGAGAGAGAAAGAGGAAGAAAGGTGCTAAAACGCTAATCGCGGAGCCGTTAATAAAGTATTTGCCCGCGCCGCGAGAGAGTCCGAACCCTCTCCCGACTCGGGTTGATAAGAGGGAGAGAGGTGAGTCGCTCGGTGATTTAACGCGGACGTGACGCAACTCCCCCCGATTTTTGCGCGCGCAAAAATCGGGGCCGCGCGATTTATCAACCGCTCTCGGAACAAGGAAAAGCCAACAATGGGCCGTTAGATTAAAATGGAAAAGCCATCGAGAGAGTCTCCCCGTGTAAAGCAGCAAGTTTATGCCATTTTCACTTTTTCCCATTACGGGTGTATACACACACAGAGTCGAATCGGCAAAATCCGCCCGCGCGATGAAAAACTTCTTTACTCGGCGCATGCTAATTAGTCGGAAGTTCGGCCGCGCGTCCACTGTTCTCGGGCGCTCGCTCGCGAGTAACTCGCCGCTGACCCAATTCGATCGGCTGCCCGAGGAGAAGAGCCGGACTGTTGAGGCTGCTCTCCGAGGAGCGCCGAGAGCTGAGCGCGGACGATAAATATTTTATGCGGGCGGGAGATTTTACGCTCCGCGGGAGCTATACTGGCCGATATATCTGTCGCTCGGTGCTCCGCGGTTACTGCAGAATTTTCGGGCGATTATTACCTCCGAAAGAAAAAAAACTGCGGGAAGAGGGCGTAAATTAGGCGGGAAAAGCAGGGCGCATTGGGCGGTGCAAATAAGCAAGATTCAGTTGCTCGGCGCTCCGATTTTCCCGAGTGTGCAGCCATCGGCGCGCGCATTGCGGTGCGCGCGCGAACGGTTCGCTTTGTTTGTCGGTCGCTCGTAAATCGTCGGGCGATGTCCTTCTTGTAGCGAGTTTCCAGCAAGTTTCTGCCGCCCGGCCAAGTCCTCCGTAATACTCGCGCTCGACTTCCCTTCGGGGGGGATGGAGAGAGACATTATTATGCGCCCGTTTTCAGTTTGTCGGGAAGTTTTCAGAAACTTTCCCGGAAATAAAAATCGCTCTTGATTTATCGCCGCATTTACCAGCCGGCAAACTTTTCGCTCGGCTCTACTTTTCTTTTTTTTTCACTCTCTGCCTCTTCTATCTGTCCGCATATATTTATTCTGATTTTATTTCCCCGACACCGCTCGATCTTTAGCATTGTTATTAAAAGCGAGAGCCGCCCTCTTTAGAAAAATGTTCGGCTCTCTCTCTCTCAAAGCACATGTTCCTGCACTTATATCTCCGCGTCCATCTCCTGGAAGCGCGACGCAATAAAGCGTCACTCGGCGGCGGCAATTAAAAAGCGTGCAGCTCCTCTAAAAACTCCCCCCGGAGAAGCTAAGCAGACTCCGAGCCTCCAACGTTCAAAGGACCTCGGGACCGCCGGGCGATAATAAGTCCTCGCGCCGCACACTACAATTCCCGCACGCGCGTCCAATATAAAAATAGAAACTCCCCCTCGGTGCGTGTCTCCGCGGTGACACTATCTCTCTCCTCTTTACGAGCGTGCACCTCCTCGGAGTATAGCCTCGCACTCGAGACAGAGAGAGAGAGAAAAAGGAAAGCCGAAGCGAGAGCGATAAAGCGGAGAGCGTCGGAGCCTCCCGAGATTAGGCTAGGTTATGTCTAGCGAGCTTCCGCCATATGGCCCCGGCGGTTCGGAAAACAAGACGGACGCAGAGAGAGAGGATATCGGTGAAATTTTCCCCCGAGCCGAGAGAGGGAAGATTCATGGGCTCTCTCCTTCCTCTCCGAGCGAAAAACGAGACGAAAACGACAGCCGCACGCTTTTTCTCTCTCTCTTCCTCCCTCCGGTTCTTCTCGCCCCGAGAGCTGACCAGTGGGTTTCTGGAGTATAGCCTCTTTACGATTTAAAGAATAAGTTTTTACGCCCCTACCTTACCCAATTACAATCCCACGCGCCTCACCTCCTCCTCCGCGGGCCGGTAATTCGGGAAACGTCTGCTCTCTCCCGCGCCGCGCTAACAGCCCTTACTCACCCGGAGAGCGGAGAGAAGAAGAATTGCGCGCTCGGTAAAGTTTATTATGTTTCTTGCGCGAGAGGTTAAAGAGCATTTTTTTATTTATCCCTTTCGACTCTCTTTTTCTCCCGAGAAACGTATACGCACCGAAACACCCACCCGAGCCGTTTGTCAATCCTAAAAAGCATCCGCGCACAAGCCCCTTTTACGCGAGCCGGGGCCCTAAATATTCGTCGGCCACTCGCGCGAGAGAAAAGGAACATCTCGCCTTTAATAAAGCGATAAACCGTCGGTCTTAAGCCTCGGCGTAAACTCGGCCGAGTTATAAGACTCCGTGGAATTTCCTTTGGCGTTCCGTAAAAGCCATTAGAATACTATCTAACTCTCGCATTATCGCCCGCCTTAATTACCGTATCTCGGGGCCCCAATTAATTACCGCGGCCGATAGGCGCGCGTATAATTCAATGAGTTTAACGGCCCCGCGCGCGCGCCCCGCTCAAAGGAAGCATAAATAATGCCGCGCGCGGTTTTTCCTCCGTCGTGCCCGAGGATCGAGGCTGGCGCGGTTTATAAGGAACACGGAAAAACGGCGGGCCCCGCGTCGTTATTTCATAGCTTTTGCGTAACTCGGGCAGAGAGAGAGAGAGAGACGCTGAGCGTAATGGACTATCGGAATATCGAGCCGCACTATTCGTCGCAGCCGGTTGACGCCCACCGGAGCGGGGGGAGGGGGGAGACTCGCAAACGGCCCCCCCGGGAGAGGAGCTCGCACGAGAGCGCATGAAGGACCGTAGCCTTATGCAAATTATTGCGCGCGAAATCTTTGTTTAGGGAGAGAGAGAGAGACACGTCGGTTGCGTAATCCCGGCGAGCGTTTTATATCTCTCTCTCTTTCTCTCTTTGTGACGCCCAGGGGGGGAGGAGGAGGATGCAGGAGAGAAGACCGGTTCGCTGCAAGGGGCGAGCTTATAATAATCTATTTGTGCACGAGCGCTGAATGAGCGGACCTGCTTTTCAGTTTTTTAACACCTTGCGGAGAGAGAGGAGGAAGGGCCTCTCTCTCTCTCTCTCTCTCTTTCGAGGACCGTTCCGTGCATCTGAGGATTTTCTTTTGTGAGTAGGACTGCTTTTTTTCTTCCTTTCTTAGCCGGCGCTCGATTTATCGCGCTGCATTGTGCGTGATTAGGTCGGGGGAGAATATTACGATTGCGATCGGGTTATAATCGTCGCTGTACGGACTTTATTTCGGAGCTCTCGGCTATACATTGCTCCGATTCGAGCCATTTATATCGCACCGAATCTACTCGGCCTAACGGCACCGAAACTTCTTTCAATCAAACACCGATCCCCATCAAGAGCGAGAAGACACTCGGCCGCCGATGCAACGCACGCCGGCCGATCCCCCGAAATCCTCCCCGGTCACTTGTTCGCGTCCAAGACGCAGCAGCGACGAGGACGCCGAGCGAACGGCTCGCGCACGCAGGCACATAACCCGCAGCGGACATCGGGCTCTCGCGAGTAATGGCTACAAGCGTCCTCGGCTATTAGCCGAGCACCGACGCGCTTTGGGTTACGGCCGGCTTGCGTTTTGCCGATTTCTGGTAATATCGGGTATATTCGCGTACGGCCCTTGCAGAATTGAACTTTTGTTGAAAAAAAGCAGACGAACTTTCCAATTCCCAAAAGACACGCTATACGTCCCGGGACCCAAAAAAACTCGCAGCAGCTCCCCTCCCCCGTCGTCGCCGAATTAAAGCCCCCTCTCCCTCTCCTCCCGGACGCGAATATAAGTAAGTCAAGGTCGGTGTGCGGCAAAGGTGCGCGCGGCGGCGGCGGCGGCGCTCTCCCCGGGCGCCGCGGCACGTACAGCCATAACCGGGCGGCGAGCGCCTCGCGGCCGTTAATGTCCCTTGCCATGTGCATCTGCGAGGCGCGTATACCGGCGAACAAGTACCTGCCATGTCGGGGGAGGAGGGGGAGAGAGGGGAGGGTGGCCCGAGCGGCGCTTTCCCCGCTGTAGCCGATGTGTCTCTCCGATCATATGCCGCGCGTACCTACATGCATATGCATGGACGGAGAGAGAGAGAGAGCCGGTAATGCTAATCCCCGCTGCCGCCCGGATTATGCCCTCCCGCTGCTGACGTCATTTGCGACCGGAGAGAGAGAGGATGCGAAATGACCGCCGAGGCTTGACCGTAACTTTCCGACTGCGCGAATTCACGCGGAGAGAGCAGGTTGCCGGGGGAGACGTGTGTTGCGCGGGGCTCGAGGGTGTCGGGGCGTTGCGACAAGTTTTGTTTCGACTCTTCGGGATACGATCGGCCTTTGATGGGTCGGGAGGCCTTGAAAAGTGAGAATTCACATAAAAAGTCCGCGAGGAATCTCCCGCAGTTTTTCGAATTAACGGAGTAAGTATAAAATGCGCGGGATCGTTATATACTCGCGGCTCAAGAACATGCGGGCGCTCAATGATTCGGGCGATCATTTATTTATACGTATGTGTACGGCGGCGCGTTGTAATAATTAAACCGGTCGATAAAACAAACTCTGAGCATAAATTATGCGCGGATCGATAAAAGTGTCACCGCGCCGGGCGCAGTTAATAAGCTCCGAGCGAAAAGTATGTATATCTGTCTCCCCGAATATCGGCGCGGCTCTCGACAAAACAATCGGACTAAAGACTCGAGAGATACGAGAGAGAGAGAGAAGAGAGATGCGGCAGGTCGCCGTCCCATTTATATCAATTCTATTCATTGGCCCTTTTTAACCCAGCTCTCGAGAGCGCGACGCGGACAGCGGCTCTCATTCGGCTCTATTCCTCAATTATTGAAACGAATAGGCCGTAATTTATGTACATTGTGCATTAAAACCAGCGCTGCCGACGTTGAAATACGTACACTCGCGGCTCTATTATTTTCTTGCCAACGGATGGCCCCCCCGCTCCGCTAGGCGGCGCTTCTCGCTCCCGGCAATAAATTACTCGGCCTCGAAATTTCGATGAAAATTCGCGCTCTCTTTTTGCGCATTGTCATATTCTCCCATCGACGAATAATGAACTAATAACGAGCCGAGAGCGGGACTCGTAAATCCTCCCGGCTGTTTATTTAACCGGCGAGGACTGATTTTATTAAACAAATCGACCTCGCCGGCCCTTGTAAGAAGCGGCCGGATTTATGCGCCCCGCCTGGAAAAGACAGGATTGCGTAACGGCCGAGTGTCTAACAAGGGCTAAAACGGAATTCCTCGTAATATATAGCCTCGTCAGGTCTGTATCGAGTTCGGTTTCGTAGCAATAGCAGTGACAGATAACGCTTTTGACAATTAAAACACGAAACTCCTATATCGGAAGTTTAGATCGGCCGACGATTTCCTCCGCTCACGTACGCTTGCGGTTATGTAAGGCGTGAAAAACATTACGTTCCAGAAAGATAAGCGTCTGAAATAGCTATTGAAATTCCCCGAGTATAGGCCGCTTCGTTTAATATGAATAGCTGACATTTCATTCCTGAACTCGAACTTTTATTGCGCAACGCGCTCAATTTTTCCTTCCTTACGGCGGAGCGGAGAACGAGGCATAAATCGAACGCAATTCGGAGGGGCGCGAAAATCATAACAACTCTCTCTCTCTCTCTCTCTCTGCTCGCGCAAACTTCCAAATTGGCAAGGTCGTGAAGCTTTAGGAGCTTGACAATGCGATTGGAGGTTAATTCTGGTTTCATCGCCGCGAAAATGGACGATAAGGCGCTTTATTATCGACAAGCCCAATTGTAAACGTTGATTGCCCGGATACTACATTGGAAAATTGATTTCGCGCGGGTTAACCGTTGTAAATTAAACATTTCGCTCTCCGCGCGGCTCTCGCTCCCCGAGTTTAATTGCGTTTAACAATTTAATTAGCCGGCCGTTTATTAAAGCAGCTCGATGCGCGACGGCATACTGCTCTGACGTTATTTAAACAAGTGACTTATCGGCGAAACGAATTCATCGGCTTTTAACTTAAAAAAAGTCGAAAGAAATCGATTTTTTTTGCAGCCTCCAGAGTCAAATTAGCCTTTTTTACCCCGAGATAAATAGCCGATAGGCGCTAGTTAATTACAGAATATACATCTATAAGAAGGTGAAAAATGTAAATCAGACAAGGGCCCCTCGTCGATCACGAGCTTCCGGTTGCGCGCGCAACAACAGTCGCGCTCGCACAAAAAAAAAGAAAAGAAGAAGAAGAAGGGCCGACCGAGAAAAGCAGAGCTAATCCTCGGCGGCGAACAAAGGCGGCGTATTCGATATCCGTGACTTTATAATTTTTTCGAAGAGCAGAGCAGCCCCCGAAAAGGACCGGATATACGCCGACGAGGGAGAGCGGAAATGGCTTTCGAAACCTCGTCGTCGCAATTAAACGAGGAAAAAAAAAGACGAAAAAAAAAAAAAATATGTTTATAATACACGACTCGGGCTCCGCTCGAGGAGCTAATTGAGAATCAAGTTCCTCCGCGCGGAGAGAGGAGGCTTTTTCAGGATGGGAGGGAGAGGCGGAGAGAGACGCGCGAAACTTTTCGCATAATGCGACGATTTAGGAGGCCGCCGCCTGTACTTTGCAACTGGAGCAGTGAATAATAAGTTTTCCCAGAGAGAGAGAGAGAAAGAGAGAGAGAGGCGGCTGGGAATAATTAATTTTTGCGCGTTCGGGTTACGTGCCTTATTTTTGAGCCGCGACTCAAGGTGAGTCAAGGTAACCCGGCTCTCGAGTTATCGATCGGATCTCCGGGCGTTCTAATCGCCGCGGGCTTATCAGTTATTTCGCTACTCGAACACGCCAATATCTTCTCGAACCTTATCTCTCGCCTCCGCCGCTTTAAGATATCGAAGCTTTAAGGCGATGAATTTCTGCCCGCGCCGCTAATAATTCCACCTTCGATCCGGCAAAACTACACGGAGCAGTGGTCGTACAAGCCTGCCTTTTCACTTTTCAAAGTGGCGCGAGCATCGAGACTCGGGCGTGTTTATGCAAATGCGAATAAACACGCGAGCCGAGCGCGGCGCGCGCGGCGCCGATAACCACGTATACGCGCGTAAGAAGCCAATTACGCTTTAATTGCGCGAATTTGTATCGACACCGTGTAAACAGAGCAGCCGCGCAGACCGAGAGTCGAGTCACTCCTGGGCGCCGTCCTCGAAAAAGAGGCTCTCGAAATCCCGGGTTTTCCGCGGTGGCGAATCTCGGGGGCGATAGCCCGAATATCATAAAGCGCGGCCTAATAAAGCGGCTCTCTGCCACTCGAAACTCGAGCGAGAGACGCAGAGAGAGAAACACACGCGCACACACACACATAGACGCGCGGACAGGCAGCAATTATACCCGCGGCAGCAGCGCGCGCGGTTTAACGATACCTGGAATTGCCGGAGGAGCCGCGGCTCGACACGAATTACGGCGTGCGCGCGCGCGCGCAATTCATCAAATAATGGCCGACAGCTGTCGATCTTCTTACGCCGGGAAATCCAGCCGCGAGAGAGAGAGAGCCGCGCATTATATTGCCGTCTCCCGAGGAGCAACAATGCACGTCCTAGACCCTTAATTACCGGCTGCACGGGGCCTCGCGGGATGTAATAATATCTATTACGCATCGGAGAGAGGAGAGAGCCGCGCGGGGAAGAAGTCGCGTGCGCCATGGACTTATTTGCGAAGGGCCTTTGTTGCGACGTCTTGTGACGAAAATCAATATACGACTCGCGGGAGCTGTGGGCTATTTTTCTAGCGAGTAAATCAAATGTAGAAAGCAGCCGATTTGATAGAAAATTAGTTCTCCGCGGCCGCCGCTCCGAATGTTCATTTATCCGCGGTTTATAAGGAATAGGCGGCCCGGGCAATAATCTCACTCATTAGTATAGAATATAAGCGGAGTCGGGAAAAATAGTATTCGCAACTTTCGCCGCGGCACTAAATAAGTCACGCATGCATAATGGACTCGGGGAAACTAAAACGGAGCTTCTCTCCGCTCTCCTACTCTATTAAATTTAGGTTCGCCCCGCTCGCAGTTATAACCTCTCCGCTCGCGCTATATATTTATTTACCATTTCCAGGCAGGAGAGCAGCCTCTCTCTCTCTCCGGCAATTACCCGCGCAAGTATTTTAATCGCCGCGCGGCGTAGAAAGTCTTTACGGCCCTTTAAAATTCTCCGTGCCCTCCTCGCCGCAACAGATCAGCGATGCCTCTTTTTCCGGTCCCCGAGCGCGCGCGCTTTTCCGCGGCCGGGAGAGAGGAGCGCGGTAGCCGCGCGGACCTTGAAAACTCGTAACTTACGCGCTTAAAAACCGGCTACCGTGCTGCGTGCTCTCGTCCTCGCGCCTGCGCGGAGAGAGAGAGAGAGAGAGAGAGAGCGCGCGGCGAGCGACGAAATAGCGGTACCGCTCCTCGTCCTTTTTTCTCTCTCTCCCTACTCTCTTTCGGTCGCTTTTTTCGCTTTGCCTCCGTCTTCGTCTCGTGAACCCTCGTGCGCATGCTTATTTACTCGGAGAGGACTCGTTTATTTTTGCCTGTCGCGCGTAGCCGGGGGGAGGAGGAGGGGGAGGAGAAAAAGGAGCGCGCTGCTCTTCTCCGGGAACACGGAGCCTTTTTTTTCTTTTGCCCCTCTTTCTCTCTCTTTTTTTTCGGAGCAGAGCCCTAAGCTCTATTCTCTCTCTCGCTCTCCGTTGTAAACGCGGCGGCGGCGCTCTCGAAATTCGCGAGGATGCGATAAATTTCACGAGAAATTATAAGCTGCGCCGAAAAAAAGGCGCGCTGGAAGACCTAATTTATGGAGGCGAAAGAGTACAGGGTGGTGGAATGTAGGTGAGGATCGTTACGGACTCCGGTTATCGAACACTTCCAGCCGTCAATTAGGAGCTATCGTTATTCTAACTGATCGCGCACTCGATTAATGCTACAGCCGGCCGGCTAATTTGTCCGGGGATATTTGAGGCAATAATTGTTACGAGCTGCGGGTAAAAGTGATTGCTTCATTAACGCGGAGAGGAGCTGTTAATTATAACGCCGCTCTTCAACTTTATTGTGCAGTTGCACAAAAAAGTGCGGGGGTTTATAAAAAAAAAAAAAAACTTTTCATAATAAAGTTCCATTCTCTGCGAAATACATTATATATATAAGCACGCGAGAGAGCTGCTCCTCGACTTGTTTAGCGGATAAATTTCCGCTCCCGGAGAGGGAAAGAAGACAGTCGATTTAGCGATGATTTAAATTTAGGCAGGAAAGCTGCCGCCGCCTGGCATACACTTTTCAAGGCGAAATTGGTGAATTACGGTAACGAGCGAAGTTGCCTTTGAAAGGAGAGAGAGAGAGAGAGAGAGACTGTATACGCGGCGCGCGCAACCGTTTCAGGCGGAATTAACACGCGAAAGTTTGACCGGTGGTGTAGCAGCGCAGCCCCGCAGTGGATCTCAGTCTAAACGGAGACGCTTCGTCGTCCCGCCGGCATTTAAACGCACTTTCCCGCCGGTGCGTTTTATATAATACCGGCTGAAATTCGCCTCTTTCATTGAGCGCGGCGCGCGCGGTTTTAGAGTCGATAATCGCCGGTCGATACCCCCCCTTTTACTACCGCAATTACGGATCGCCGCGACGGCCGGCACGTGTTAATCGCGAGCCGCCCCGGTTTTAAAGCCGAGACGAAAGGATCGCTCTCGCGGCCGTTTAAAAATAGTCGCGACGTACGTATAAATTCCTCGTCGGCAGAGATAAGAAGGCGCGTTAAAATGGTTAATTCCGCGTCGCGCGATCGAGCGCTTCCATCGGGCGGGCCGATGAAAAGCGATTTTTCACGGGGATGAGCGTCGCTGGCCCCCGCGGGGGAGGATACCTTCCTCTGTGCGCCGCGGCGTCGACTGTACTGAAATAATGTACAGTAAGGCGCAAAAGGGCCGCGAGACGCCGAGGCGAGAGAGAAAGAGGACGGATGCAGCGGATATATATCTATCTCTCTCTCTCTCTCTCTCGCTTCGCTCCCAGTACCGGCTATAACAATGCCGTGCAAAGGAGATTAACAAACAGAATGAGCTAACGCATAATCGTATTATTTCCTAGCTAAGTCGCATTTAAATTAGATAGAAATTCCATTTAACGAAACAATGCCAAGATGATGAGTCACTGTGCCTGCCCGCGGATTTAAATAAACTATACCTCTGTGTGTGCAGTCGCGCAAAGAGGTATTATAAAGTCTAATCCGCCGGGGCTCCTTTTTTTTTCTCTCCCCCCTTCCCCCCTCTCCGCGAGATATATCCTGCAGGCTCCTTTCGCTTTTCTCCATATATACTCCCCCTCCTCCTTCGGACCCGAACCGGCGAGTTTTTAGGGGAGGGAATATATGCCATTTCCGCGGGATATACATCTCGCGTGAAAGCGCGCGCTCGCGACCTGATTAGGAGGATCGGAAAAAAGGCAAGCGCCGATGTGACGTAACGGCCTGACGTCACGCGGGGAAGACAGCCGTTAAGCGCGCTTAAACGCTCGTTTTATATGAATATTACGGAGCCGTTGGCTCCGGCCTTTTTTGCCGGGACACCGAGACCGCTCCGCCGTTTGCGAGGAAGGGGCTTTCTTTCAATTTTCCCGCGCGGTTTATCGCCCGCGTTTTTGCGCAGTCTCCGTTTCTCCCCCCCTTTTTTTCGAGGAGGAGCGATAGCGTTATTCGCGAGGCGGATAATAATTTTTCGATATAATTATAGACAACGCGCGCCCCGCTTTTATCTCGAGCGTTAACCCAAATATTTTTCAAAAGGCGATACAGCCGCGCAAATTCTATTCGGATGATTAATGAGGTACGCCGGAATAATTTATAATCCCCGCGATATTCGACGATCGTAAAATAAAGCGCCGAAACTCGGCTCTCTCTCCATTGCCGCGCGGGTAAAATATATATATAATACGCGTTATCGGTTGTTCGCGGATTGTTATCGGGCCGACTTTATATAGATTCCTTCGACTTCGAAGCCAATTATTCACTGCATCGCCGGGGCCCCATTTTCAGTAATAACAATAATTAGCCGATATACCGGTATCTCTCGCAAACTTGTTGACAAGCGACAATATTCGCGCGGCGATATAATACAATCCCGGCTCCGCATTCCGGAGATTAAAGCCTATCGGGAATTGGCAGTCGCCTAATAACCGCATTCCCCCGCAAAGTCCAAACATTCTCGCGAAAGAACGCAAAAGATGCAAATATTATATTAAAAGTAAGTCAGGGCGGCTCGTCGTCATCTCCGACTAGGAGATTATCGATTACGAGACGAGCTATTTGCAGGAGCAGCTCTCCTCCTCCGTGTTCCAGAGCGGCTAAACGCTTTTAGCGACCTTTACGTAACGCCGAACGCACAAGTAAGATGAATGCGGGAGCGAGTCTAGCCTGCGCTCGATATATTTCAGACGGTAGACAATGGAAAGCGATACTATAGCGAGGCTTCTAGTTAATACTCCGCTCTCGCCGCGCGCAACGGACCCGACCGATCGAAGCTGCCTCGCGCGTTTGCTTGTTATCCGCAAATAAATTACAGCCGCGCGGCTTTTCAGATATAGTTCTTTTTTTTCAATTCAACGAGAGCCCCGCTCATTTTTCCGGGGAGAGAATGAGCCGCTACTTATCGCTCTCGGGCACGAGGATCGGCCCGCAATTATTGCCGCTTTCGTAATACGCGCGCAGTCGATTCTAACGTAAATTTCAATGCACTCTTGCCACTTTACATCGGGCGGGGGGGTTGCTCCTGACAAAGTGCAGAAGTAAATTCGTCCGTCCGTCCGACTTTTCGCAATTTAAAGAGAGCGAGGCTCCGCGTGAGTCACGGCCTCGGTAATTTAATAATCCTTATCTCTCGGCTGTATTCCGTCGAACCGATTCACGCTTGCCTGATCGCCTAATGTATATATATCGAGAGCCTCGGCGGAGAGAGCGGCGCTCTCGTCCGCGAGACAATTCAATTTTTCATCGATCCCCGGAGGCGCCGATGCGCCTGGTGTAAGAAGCTCCCGGGGGAAGGTGTGCGGGGAAAACGGGGCAGCATATCCCTGGTTTGCGCCGTGGTTTTTTTTGTTTATTGCTCTCGGGTTTGAAAAAATGTGCGCGTTCGGCGCGCCTCGTGGAATCGCGCCGCCGATAGCGTGACTTTTCGTGTTTGTATTGGTTATCGCGGTGTATCGATTTCAGTTACAGTGTCAATGAAGCTGACAAACAATTTAGGGATATATGTGTGTGTGTGTGGTGGAAAAGTGAGCCTCGTGATGCCTCCGTTTATGTGCGCTTTATTTAAAAATTTCGTTTTATTGTATGCACGCTTTGATTTGCGTCAATTGCTGAATTCCAAAGTAATCTCTTTCTATATTCAGTAATTGATAACAAATTGTACAGTCCGCATAGATGGACCGATAAAAACTCCAGTGTAAAACGCGAATATACCCATCAGTCCGGTCCGCGGATCAATTTACATCCTTTCAACAAGCTTTCGTCGATCGTCGCAAAATAAAATGGGACGTTATATCCCGCAGTACCTGAGGTGGCCCGCCGACGATGGAGTGATAAGCCGAGTGGAAGACGTGCCCGATCTGCGTGAGGCCCTCGTCCTCCATCTGGAACATGATGTCGGCTCCGGGCGAGCCGTTGTTGTTGAGGTTGTTGTTGTTGATCAGTAGCTTCTCGCTGTTGTCGACGTCTCGCATTATCGTGCCCGGTTGCATGATCCGCGACGTTGGCAGACGGCAGCGAGCAGCCTCCTCCTCGCTCTCGTAGCGCGCACCGACTCTCTTTTGTGTATATTAGCTCTCCAGGGG
>UCOL01002793.1:0-23022 GCA_900474335.1 Ormyrus nitidulus | reverse complement strand
GGGATTATGAGTTTCCCTCACAGAAAATAAGCACGAGAATGTAGCATTTTCGTGCATGTGTTAGAAAAAGGTATATCCGAGTACCAGATCGCCGAGACCGGTGGTCAACTAGAGCGCTTTTAAAACTATACCGAGCGCTCCACCTGGGTCTCTATTATCTGCTCGCGCACGTTTACTTCTTTGATTTGCATTTAGACCCCACCGTCGAATAGTCGATTAATACTAATTACTATAATTATCGCAGTATCGTACGAGTTGCTTGTTAAAATTTCATTAATTCAGCATCAAGATGCCATATCAGAGTTCCCGTCCCAAATCCCCAGGTGAGCCGCAACTCCTCCACCCCAACCGGCCCGTTTCGCCAAGCGTCCCCAAGCTAAAAACTCGATCGGCGCGCAAAAGCGAAAAAAGGCTCGAAAATCGAAAATAGGATATCCCGCGGCGGGGCGAAAATTCGCCGGAGATAAGCCGCCCGCGGCGAAGAACGACACGAGCGCGCCGCAAGATCGCCGATATCTTATCGCCAGGTTATCCTCTCCTCGAGCGGCTAGTCGTCGTGCCGATCGATTGTCTTCCGCGTGCGTCTATTGCCGTGCGCGACGCCGTCGGAGGAGGATACATATAACTGCAACGGAGGCTCGATCGGAGAGAACGCCGGAGATTTTTCGCAACCCAGAGTCCTCGTCGCTTCGTTTCCAGGTAGTTTGTTTGACTAATTGTTTTTTTTTACCGTTTCGAGGGCCTGTCTTTTGCTTTTTTTTTTTTTAGAAATTTAACTAATTCTTTTGATTATTCTTCTGATGTCGTGGGCGAGATGTATAAGAATACAAGTAGAATATGTTATTGGAGATAAAAATTAAACAGTTTCAGGAGCAGTTAAATATATAAAGAGTGCGACGACGTTAAATGAACTGTGCTATCTTACGCGGTACAAAGATAACTCATATAAATTAGCTTATTAGGAATATTAGTAAAGAAGTGTAATTCTTAAGCTGCACTTTTTATCTTACAGTTTATTGTAAAATGTAAATGAAAAATTACAATATAAATATTAAAACTGAATATTAAGACTGAAAAATAAATAAAAGCGTAAAACTTGTAAAGAGTGGTGACGTCAAAATCGAAAGATGTTTCCGAAAATATTCGAAAGAACCAATAAGACATAGCATGTAAAAGTATACGAAATCTTCAGATTAGATTATACATATCTGTGAATATTCACTGCATCAGTCATCGACTTTTGAAAATAGAAACAGATAATAAGATCTGCGAATGAATACATTTCATCTTTCAGAATAGAAGAAAAGAGACGATAAATAACCGATAAGAGTCGTCGCCACGTGTTGACTGAAATCAAAACACTAGACTTTTGCGTGCCTAAATATATATTTTGTTATTTATTTGTTTTTTTTTTTTTAAAGATTATCGTGTATAGTATTTACAAGGCGAGAAGATGTGCCAGAATTGTATAAATAGTCGATGGAATCTAAGGTTTTGTAGATTCAGGCCGTTGACTGAAATAGAACACATAAAAGCTACACGAAATATATTACTGTAGCTGCTAAAATTAAGAAATAAAGGAGCGAAGTTGATATTTGTACACTGTGTTTCTCGTTTTCAAGGTAGTTCGTTAGAATGATTTTGTGTCTCTATTTTATGATTATAATTCTGGGAAATGTTGTACAATTCTATTACATAAAAAAACCCATTAGATAATTTCAGAGTGAATTAAAGTAAAATTAAGTGTCACTAGTTGACAAGCAGATTAAAATTGAGTAATTCGTATAAAATTAAAAAGTTCAAAAGTGTACTCGACTAGACTTAGTACCAAAAAAACATCCATGAAATTATACTTTGAAATCGTCATTTTTGTTAGTGAAATTAACTGCATCACTTATTAACACAAGAAATTCTTCTAAATCTCTAACATTCTTGCTTGAAAATCCATGTCTGTACATTTTATTACAAGTATAACATTAAGTTTATTCATCGCGGAACAGATAATAATTTAAGATTCTCGATAGAAAACAACGATAAGCAATATCTGCTTATTTCGATAAAACAAAAATTATCAATAAGCACACGCCGTATTTACTTTTATTCTCGATAGATAAAAATAATCGCGGTTACTTGAACTTCCTGAACTCACGGGGTCCTAATAACCCAAAAAATATTACAACTTATTCGGATCATCTTTCTATAACGTATTTGCTTTTCAATTAGAAAAGAAATTGTCTCCGATTCCGCGAATCATCGTTCTTGATCAATCTTTGACGAACGCTCCAGTCCTGCACGTGAGTTTCATGCACGATAGTCTAATTTTAGTGGTACAATGTATCGTCATTTCCCAGTGCATAAAATAAACTTCGGGTTATTGGGTTATTGTGGATTTATTTAATGATAAACAATTTGAAAATGCAAGCTACATCTTTTACGAAGTTCTCCAAGGATTTCATTATTAACATTATTTTCATTATTAACCGATTATAAATAAAACACTTACAAAAATTGCTCTCTCTCTCTCTATAAATGCTCAAATTTTACATCAAACCAACGACGGTTTTTCTTCAAATAAAAAAATTTGATAAATTTGATAAATTATTATCATTTCTTTACGCAGTATTTCTTCTCCGAAGATTTTTTTGCACAAAATAATATATAAAAAAAAAACCGTTCACTCCAAACCCTTCCTCACCTCCTCTCCTTCACTTTCAATGTATTTCACGAACAACCTTAACGAAACTCCCCTCCCTTATGTACAGCAAATAAAAAGCCTCTCGCGAATCGAACGCCCGCATCCAGCCGTTCGGCAAGATCGGGCCGATCTCGCGGAAGCGAGGCGGCTACACCGCTTCCTGCGCGCGCCTCCGATATATAAAGCGCCCGGGACACATTGTCGCGCGCGGGAGCTGTACGCGCGCGGAGAGCGGTCTGGGCATTACGGCCGGATGCGCGTAACGAGCGCTTTTCATATAGTCATACACCGAGTGGATATCGCGCGCGACGTCTGTGCGCAATTGCGATGGACGCGAGAGGAAAGTGTAAACGTTTCGGTCGAAATTAGTGGACCGAGGGTCTATCTGTCTACTCGCTCTTGGAGAGAGAGGTCGTTTTTGTTGTAACGTTTTGTTATTAAGGCTCGCCTTTTGCTACCTTGTTTATTGTGTTTTTATGGTTTCGCACTTTAGAAGCTAAGGTGTTATTTATTAAGCAGACAATTTTTTGGCTAAAAGATCGATAAAACTATCTATGTCTCAATTCCTCGTTGACGAATAAAGCAAAGTATCGACTTGATCTTCTACAAAGAATAGTAATTTTCAACCCCAAAGATGGTTAGAATTAAGCAGTCAAAATCCCGCACACGTTTGACACTCGTCTGCACCTACGAGAATCGAGATCTTTCCTTGCAAGCTCAAAACCGGATGTCGATGGAGTGTTCACTTGCGACTGATGGAATGCGTTCCATTGTGCCAATGGAATTATTGAAATTCCAAGATCTCGAAAAGAAATGAAAGGGAATTGAATTTATTGTTTTGAATTAATTTCAGATTTTGAGAGGTAGAATGTCCAATTATCGGGGATATCAGCTTATTAAAACAGTTTGCGCTTTCGATGTAAAATCAGAAGAAATAAAAGTGTTACATTAATTACACTTGTCAGTAATAAAGCGGCGAAAATTAGTAAATTGAGTGGATAGAATCGTGTGTTTCGCCTTTGTTTCTACACAATATTATTAGGCAAGTGTTTTAACTTTCTTTTATTAACGTGAATTTTTCATCAAAAAGGTAAATATTAAAATAGCACGATAGCAAAGATAAAAAAAGCCTAACAGCTTACGCGTAGCTTTAAATATTTTATTTTCTTCAAATTCTCATATCAGTAGATGTAATTATACTGAATTAAAAACGATATCGTTATAAATTAATTCTTATGATAGCTTCATGATGTACCGAACCGCAAATATGAATTAAACGAATTAATGCTATTGAACCGCCAATTACGTCCGCAAATTGCTTTTACGTCCAGTTTGACCAAAATAGCCTCTAAAAAATTTAGTACATCTACGGGAGAATTAATTAATTAATTAAAAGACTGATTCCTTCGCCAATCTTTCAATGAACGATGAGCCTAAAATTATTCTCAAGATCATCGCGAAACTGAAATTCAAGTACGCAGGCAAATCTGGGTCGAGTCGCGCGAAACGTACCGTCATGCGGCAATTTAGCAGGCGATAATGGACTTTATGTAAGTGATAAGTACTCGAGTACACGCTTATACAAAAGGATCCGCTTTGAAAGGAGAAATTTTCGGAATAATTGACGCGACGAGATCGTAAAAAGGACACTGTATAGTTTAGCCGCTGCTCAAGTAGCAGCGATTACGCTCGTAAAGTGTAATACAGTGCCGAGCTCAATGGAAAGATTCATTGAATATAAAGATTACTCTTTTGATGTCGCTGATGATGAAATTTGATGATTGAGGGGGACCCGAGACGCTGTAGAATTCGTTTGTTCGTATTTCATTTTTAATGAGATGGAAGTGGGCTTGTTGGGGATATTAAAACTGTTCATTAAAACATGTAAGTTTCTTTTATATTCACGCTGCATTGTAAACATTTAGGATAACCAGGAAGTATTTTCCTGCTTCTAAGTGAAATAAAAGTGTTAAACCATTACTGAGAAATAGTTTAATATTAGTGAATTGATCGGAGAATTAATAATCTGTAATCTCTGATAAATACTTTATCAAAGTTTCATAATCTAGCAGCAAGATAAACTCTACAATAGATTTAAACTCTCTTTAAAACGACATTGCGAATAGAAAATGTACATTGGCAATTATCGAATCAGTAATCAGCGGCAATGAATTCTCTCAAATAGTAATTAATCAGTTACATAAATCCATTAACTCGGCCGAAGGCGAAACGCTCGCGGATAACACGAGTCCGTCTCTTTTATGATATCTACATTTCAATTGCAAATCGATCGTTCGGTCATCCTGCAAGATTGTTTATTCGCTCGAGCATAAAGGAATTAACAGATATCTGCGAATATTGAAAAATCTAGCGGTAAGGACAACAATAGCAGTGCAATAATTGCCGCGATTACGCCGACGCAAACTCCTGTTTAGATACTGAAACGGAGGTAGCTCTTTTCAAGTTCGCGAATCTTGTCGGTGGAAAAAGATTGCCGCAAAGTGTTTCCTCCTCGATTGTCGTTGAAAAAAAGTTTCAGCAAAAAATTGCAGCGGCAATTTTAAAGAAAGAGAAATTGGCTTAATGCCTTCGTCATATAACTGAAAAAAAAAATATTAGTTAGAATAATCTATTTCCTGCCGCCGATTTCACCTGCAATATTGCGATCATGAAAACGCGGCCTTCAATTCGATTCGACGTAAGGAATATTGGAGTGCGTTCTGCTTGCCGATTCTTCGCGACTTGACGACTTGCTAATTTACTTGAAAAAGTCGACGAACGTCGCTCGACGTGTGTGGGTGCGGTGTTGTTTTCATAATTTTTTTTTATAATTTGCATAACGATTCAATTTTTATATATTTTGGTTAATAAATGGTAATTATATCGTAAAGTAAAATTAATAAAGAAATGAAAATTCATTTGGTCCCAAGATTACGTAAAAAGATTCCATAATTAAATTTAGATCTGCTATTCAAAAAATAATCTACAGAATTTCTTTGCTATGTCAAACTCTCTTATCAAAAAGACACCATTTCTTACTAGTATTTGCTTTTATTGAAAGAATTTACTTACTCAATAGAAATTACAGCTTTCATCATCATTTAATTATAGGGCTTAAGAAAATTATTAAAAAAAATTAAAACGTTCATCCAGATTTTTAGGCAGCAGTAAAGAATTCGAATAGCTTCGTTAAGATCTGTAAGTTTAACCGCGAAAATTACTAACACTATCAATTATTTTCTCAAAATAGTTTCTTGATGTCCGAAACCCAATCTTTTTGATCGCAGAAAACAAAGTACAAGCATCAGTAGCGGACGTCGTTCCAAACTCGAATATTGTACTCCAAAAATAAGAACCCCCCTCCCCCCCTCTCCCTCTCCCCTTCCAGGTGAATCATCTCGAAAACTGTCCGTAACTCTAGCCCCCGTTCAATCCCCGTCCCAAAGCTCCTCCGAGACCTCGAAGCTCCGGCGGCGGCTTTCGGCTCACGTCTGTCTCTCGGCGGCGGCGGCGCGTCTCTCGAAGGGCGCTCGACCGGTTGAATTTTCGATCGAGGCGCCTCTTCTCCGCGGGGCCGTTCTCGCTCGCGGCGCGACACGCCGCAGTCAGTCAGTCAGTTGGCCGGCTGACTCGAGCCGCGAGCCACGATGCTCGCATCCTACGTAAGTGCGGGTGGAAGCTCGTTCGCGGGCTGGAGGTGATCGCGAGCCGGAGTTCGTTCGGTTTCTGGTTTACCGTCGCGGACGAGTTTTTTCGTTGGATTGCTCCTCTGGTTTTTCGTGGTTTTTTTTTAAGCTTCGTTCAGTGCCGGAATTTTATAGTTGTGAGCAGCTGTGATTTTGTTGGTTTTTGGATAGTTATTCAGTTGTTTTACTGTGGTCCCGTACGAATGTGACGTTCGATCAGGCCTGTTAAGAAAGTACGTTAATCGGATTCAACATTGCATTAAAATAAAGGTTTATTTCATAGAGAAAAAAAAGCGTCAGTCTTTAAATGCAACAGCTTCATAATAAATTTGCAGTGCAAATCCAATTAAACCTGTATCAAATCATTCATTGTAACAGACATATCGGTCGTGCAAAAAAGTCATTTGAAACTGTGCAAAAAGCAACGTCTCAAGCAACAATCCAGTTTTCCGGCATATCTTTGTTTGAGAAAAGCGTATATTTTTAGATTACTCCACTGCGTACGACACGTGGCTTGAGAAGTTCGTAGAGAGATTCAACAGTGGAGATTTGAGGAACAGATCAGTGTAGGTCACTTGCCGTTTCAATGGAAGCTTCAATCGAATAAATGACTTATTCTCATTCATATTTGGATCCCCTATCAGTCTGTTATTCTGATGAGGGATAAAAATAGGTGACCCGCTTCTGCATAATTTATTTAAACATTTTCATGAAGATTAAGCAGCATTTTGAAAATTACCTTGATTTCTATTCGCATAATTATGTTTACTTGTGCAACAAACAATAGACTCGCACGTGGAGTCGCAGTTCGTATATATAGAGGGCTTCATACAAAGTATAAATAAAACCCGTAAAATGTATTCGACTTGGCACAAAAGCACTTCCGCGCGCTATAAACTCGGGACGTAAAATAAATAAATCACTGACGTATACTTATCGACACCTCGGATTGTTGGAAAATGCTAAATACCTGGCCCGATTGTTGAGTTAATACGCGTTTCATTGATTTCAATTACGATTTAACTTCGCGTAAATTCTCGGGAAACGAGACAAAAGGAGGCGTGGAAAGTGTGCACTCTTTCTTTTTTTTTTTGCAATTACGCTGTATTTGTGGAAATCAACGAAATGTTTAGTCTCGCTTTGGATTGGGATGAGTTTGTGAAAACAAGTAAATCATCGAGAATAATTGAGCGAAAAAAAGAGTATTTCTCGAATCTATTTAAATTATTTCAAAGTCAATGTCAATGTTCTCTGACGCAATGTGTACTTCTTATATAAGAGTTTTTGCGGAACTCCCGCGAGATTTTTTCAGTCAAGCATTTAATTTCCAGCATACCTGAGCCAATTTGTTTAAAAAATAGCTTCTGTAAACGATTCTAATAATTACGGTCTTCACGAGCGATAATATTTTTACGGTACCAACAATATTTAAGCGCGTCAAACTACCACTGGTGAACTATTATTTTTTACGTCAACAAAGTTCCGCGATAAAGAACTTTATTGACGTCCCAAAGAATTTGTTCAGGCCATCGTTTACAAATTCAAAGTACCATAAATCGAGCTTAAAATTTTCTGAGCGCTCAAAAACTTCAACGTCGTTAGCGCAACGAGCAGAATATTTATCAGTGCGAAGATTAACGGAATCGTAAAAACGCGAAATCAGCGAGCTTTTTCGGTCTAATCTCTCAGTTTCTCGGCTGCATGATTGAGTTAAATCGAACTGCTTTGTAGCTTTCCAGCAATCTAAATTGTAAAGCGGAATTTCGTAGTTTTCTTTAAAGAATAGTTATCAAAAACGTGTATTTACTCTTAAACAGGTTGTAAATCATGCAAAGAGAAGCATAAATTTCGTTAACAATAAGTGTTGAGAGACTAAAAATGAAAGTTTGGAGTGTATTTCTGTTAGATAGTCTTTCTACATACAGTAGTTTTTTGTTTCATCGAAATATTTAAAATTTTTTTAAAAAAGGTAAATTTGATATAAATAATGTCATTTCTGCATTAGAAAATCATGTGAATTAATAAAAAGTGATGTTACAGCTTATTTAACTTAGAACTTCTATTTATAAACATAATATACAAGTCAGTTTTAAATTGCAAGTAATTACATTAATATATTCAGAATTAAATTTTAAATTGCCAATTAAATCTTTTTATTAATTAAAAGTCACAATTTTTCTGATAAAGCAATTATGTATACCTAAAGATTCATGCGAGCACAGAATCGCAACTGAAAATAATGTTAATTCAAACTCTTATCATTATTAATCGATTGAAAAGAACTTGGGATTTTCTTTACGACGTCGATCCGAATGTCTGTTACCACCGCCATCTGTACAAACATTTTTTTATACTCTAAAGAACTTAAGCTCGTCAAATAAATAATCCTGCACCAAAATCGAACAATAATCGAGCAGCGCCACCCCACAAGCCCTTTAAAAAACTCTCGCAGCCGAAAGCTCACTGATCCAGATGTTAACCGGTGTGTCTCGACAGGGGCCAGGCAGTAGATGCGGCCTCGCGAAGGTAGGCTAAGGAACGGTACCGCATCGAAGCTGCAGCGGAGGCGAGACGTCGTCGCGGCATCCCGTAAGAAGCCATCGTCTCTCTTTCTCTCTCTCGAGTTCGCGGAGGCCCGACAAACACACCATGGCCGTGAAGGAGTGGTTCAGGAGGTTCAGGCCGGTCCAGCTCTACCTAGTCCTCTTCTTCACGATCGCCTTCTTCTGCGTGGAGATCGTCGCCAGCTACGTCACTCACGCCCTCACCCTGCTCATGAACGCCTACCACATGCTCTGCAACATCGTCGCCCTCGTCGGATGCATCGCCTCGATCAAGGTCAGTTTTTCGCAGCCAGCTTCTTATCGATATATAAGTGGCGCGATTTCGAAAATGGGGGACTCTCGATATTCCGTAATTTAGCCGCTTGACGGCTCGTCGCTTCGCTTCGAGTAAACATTGATTCGCCACGCGTGCGCATCATCTGTATATACTCTCTCGGATACTTTCACTGCGCGAATTGTCATTACGCTCTTTCTTTTCGGAGAAAATTTCTAAATGAAGATCCTAATTGACCCTCCGGATCGTTCCAGAAGCCGAAGTGAATGCAGCCGCGCTTGATTATTAAACGACGGGAAGAGCCGCGCGTTACGCAATGATAACCGTATCCGTTACTTTAACGGTCGAAGATGAAAACTCGTTGGTAGAAAGCATGTAATTTTATTAGCTCTAATCACTTTCTATTTATATACCATCCAGCAGTAGATAAACGGACGGTTTTTCGGTCGATTGAGGATGTTTCTTCTTTTACAGTACGAGAACGAAAGCAATAACGGCAGTCACGGCAGCTCAGTAAACTCGCTGAAAAATTCGGTGGTCAGCCTGGACGAAAAGGCTGTGGATGCAGCGACGACGAAGAAGTCGAAGGTAATTAATTTTCTGTTTTAGCGACTACTGTATATCGCCTATAAAATTACTTTATGACTGATTTCCGAGTTTATGGAATCGTAAACGGTTTATGGTTTTACTTAAAATAATTTATGAATAATAAATTAAATCATTCCGATTAATTTTAGTACCAACGCCAAGTCATTTGTCGATATCTCCCGATCGTCATAAAGTCGCAATAATAATTCGTTTCTTCTTAAATAAAATAGATTTTTTCCTTTTTTATCGTACAGATGGTTTACTGCGATAGAAATCGGATTTCTGTATTAGCATTTTCTTGTCTGTCAATTTTACTAAATAATTCTAACGATGATCTATGAGAAGTTACTTAAAAAAAAAATTTAGTCCAAGATTTGCAAACTAATTTTAATGCAGAAAAAATGGGTAAAAAATAATTTCAACTTCAGCACATTGCATAATTAACATATCTGTAGATAAAGTTAAGTAACTATATTTGTAAGTGTTAAATGAAATATTTGAAATGTTCAACAGAAGTGATTGTCATTAGTGTCAGTTTTTAAAAATACTTGTTATGGACGCTGTCACATAGAAAAAGTAATTGTGATACACAGTAATAAATTTTTTTTTCTCACACAATCGTTTATTTAAAGTTCGAAAAATTGAGAAACCATTGTGCAACGCTTTTGAAATTACGTCTCAAGCTAAATATTTCAAAAAAATGTTCGTATACATAAATTTAGTCGATCTCACCGAGTAGTAACGAGTGTACGAGCAGTTAACAATCGTGTCGAAACACACAGAGACGAGGGAAACAGCGTTTCTTGCAAAATTTACAAATTTTCGCCTCGCGCTTTACCAAGAATTCGCAAAACATCGAATTCCCAACTCGCAATCAAAATCCCATAACGAAGCAAAGCCAAAATTGCACGAAACAGCCTATAAAAATTGTAAAAATCCCCGGCAGCAAACTCGCTCGGAGAAGCGGATGAAGAACACGTTCGGCTGGGCGCGCATCGACATCGTGACGATGCTGATCTGCTGCGTCCTGCTGGCCTCCTTCTGCTTCTCGCTGATAGTCGAGGCGCTGCAGACGCTCGTCCACATCGATCACCTCGACGAGATGCACCATCCGCTGCCGGTGATGAGCATCGGCGCCTCCGGCATCCTCCTCAACGCGTTCTGCTACTTCCTCATCGGCGGCTACACCTTCAACCAGGGCATCTTTCTGCACTTCACGCAGGACGGGAGCGTCGTTCTCAAGAGGTAAAGTTGACTTGGTGGCGTCGAAAAATAGAACAACTCCCGCTGTAAATTGAAAAATTAAAAAATATTAATTAGATTTGTCGATAAATATCGGAAGATTGAAACAACTATGAAAATGAAATCCGCCCACACGATGGTAGGCAGGTTTGGAAAGTCACGATGGGGTCTATCTTGCGGTTGCAGTTCGTGAAAAAAAAAAAAATACAGTTTAGCCAGATTCACAGGAATGAAAAAGAAAGAAACGCGTTTCGGGAGACTCGCTTATTCATCTTGCATTAACACGCCTAATCCGCGTTGAAAATTTTTTTCTTCCCATCGTCTTTAAAACTATCATTTTTAATTATCTAAATTAAAAAATGAATACTATTTTTATGGCACTCGAAAATGTAAACACGACAGTTCGAAATTTAAATTTTTAATCAATGTTCCATCTGTCAAGATCACCGAATCGATTCCACTGCCTCAAAACTGGTTTAAGTTATACTAGATTTATTTCCCGTCTCCGTGTAAGAACGTTATTTTAATCCGAACCGGTTTCCCTCCCAAACAAGCCGAATTATTTTATTCCATCCTCGCACTTTAAACCTCAATTATTGCTCAACCTCATCGAAAACTCGAAAAAAACATTCCACGCTCGATCGCGTCGGCATCGAGTTTTCCACTGCAGCCCCGTCATTTTGAATTCCAGAAGCGTGAGCGCGCAATCCTCGAGGAAGGAGGAGACCGAGCAGACCCGGAGGAGTCCCATCATTCTGTCCAAGAGCCAGGGACTGAGGGAGATGTGCCGGGACGTGCTCGGGTGCATTTTCGTGATGGTGGCCTCCTGTTTGGTGTACTTTACCGATCGTCAAATCGCCAAGTACATCGACCCGATTTTCGCCATCGTCTCGGCTATATCGCTCTTCGTTCTTAGCTACCCTTACAGTGAGTTACTATTTTTAATGTTTAGATGCGTATTTGGATTCGAGTGCTTGTGGTTTGAAATTACTTATTTTGTTAAGTGATAATCTGTATGTGGAAGAAAAAAGGTTTTCCGTTTTGAAGATGGAAATTATACTTTATTATGCTTTATATAGCTGATAATTTAATTCAAAACAATAAAATTGATGTTTTATTGTTGAGAAAAAATATAGAACCAAAAATTATAAAAATTTTGATATGCACAATTTATCATGCAAATATGTTTCAAACTTCATGCATCGAAAAGAAACAATACAAACAAGTTTTTGACTCAAAATCGTTCTAATTATTTAATTAAATGTATTAATTAAAAATAATAGAGTAACCAAAGTTAAACATTCACAAATGAAATTTTATTCAGAATTATTTAATAAGCTTTAAACAAAACATTATCAACTCTGACTAATTCGCAATTTTCCAACTTTCTCGAAAGTAAAATTGACTCGAGCACTTTCATCCTCTAACTAAACTGCCGAACGAATTAAAGAACCACAATCCACGCGCCGCGGCTAATCGCATTATCAATAAAACGTCGCCGCGAGCTCGAGGGGAAATCACTAATAACAAAAGACGCTTCGCCACCTTTTCAGTGAAGGAATCGGGTATGATTCTCCTGCAGACAATTCCGAATCACATCAACATCGACTCGCTGCAAAAAGACCTGCTGGCCGCCTTCCCCGACATCGTGAACGTGCATGACTTGCACGTGTGGCAGCTCAACGGGGAGAAAGTCGTGTCTACCGTTCACATTATCTACGCGGACCCTACGGTAGGAACCGATACGCCGATGATTGTATACAATGGCATCGATCAAAAAATCAGACCGTCGGGATTTAACGTTTTCTGATTGCTCTCTGTTTGTTTTAGGTCTGCGCCAGGATCACCGATCAGATCACTGCCTTCTTCGTCGAGATGGGGATAACTCACGTCACTATTCAGCCGGAATTTTGTAAGGTGAGGATTTTTTATGTAACGGACGATTGGATATACCTGTTCGATTTGGGGAATCGATTCCAATATCGCTAGAAACTTTATAAATTTCGAAAATTTGACGAATATCTAGCGATATCATCGTTACGCTTCTACCGGGGGGTTATATTATGGACACAGCTTTGGAATCATTATATGTAAATAGTATAAAATGCTGCATTCTTGCCTTCGTCACTGATCAATTATATCGGTTGTCAAGTTGCCGATACATCTTATTATTTATTGCCGAAAAACTTTGCTGAATTTAAAGAATGACAAGAATTTATAGAGTTGTCGAGGTTTATATATTTTCTTCGTCAAAGCTCGCCGATCACAAAGCCGGTTGTGCAAAATTTAACGCTCGATTACGAATCGCTTGAAATTCAACAGTCAATCAGTTTCGCAAAATCGATCATAACGAATCGTCCGCAATCCGACGCGTTCTGGCTCCAAATGCAGTTTAGTTTAGTACCTTCCTCTTTTTTTTTTACGTCAGATGAGCGAGAACTGTATAATCATACAATTTCACTCTGCATTAACCGTTCTTATTCCGCTTCTTACTCCTCACCTCGAAACTCAATTTCCAGATGAAACCGCACACGGGACCACACATCGACTGCCTGATCCGCTGCCAGAGCAGACACTGCAGCGCCTCCACCTGTTGCGCCCGCGAAGGCCTCGAGGACGATCACGACCACCACCACCATCACCACAACCACCACCACCACCACCACCACCACCACCGGCACATCGTCAGCAAGAAATTCGGCTCGAAGGAAATCCTGCCCGCCCCGCCGGACGTCGACCTGCGCAAGTACACCGTCAACGTCAGCGAGATCGACGAGACGACGACGACGAGCCCGACCTCGATAAACGTCAGCGCGAGCGAGCTCACCGTCGAGGTCACGGAGTCGGACGCCGTGAGGACCGTCGACGTCGAGGTCGTCAAGAGCGAGGAGCAAACGACCTCGGACTCAGGCGGAGTCGACGTTGTCGACAGTTGAGAGAGAACGCGAGTGGTGCCGCTGCAGCCTTTTGACGCAGGAGACTCTTCGTATTACGCCTTCGTTTCTTCCTTTCGACGACAAGACTGGATGCTGTATACAATTTTAGTATTAATTTGTGATGAGCTGCGTTGTACAAAGATTTTTTTTTTTTAAGGCAGCGATATTATGATTGCGCACGATATCGAGTGGCTGAACTTTTTAGATTTAAGCTATTTTTATAATAGGTTATAGGCGACATTCTTGTACAGAGATGCTTCGTTGAGATTCTTGTCACTGTTGTTGCGTACTATATAATGTTGAAAAGGCCGGAAGTGCAAGATAAGCATATAGATTTTTTTTTTTATAAAATCCTGACATTTTATAAATTTATACGGACGCATTTCGAGTCGTACAGTCCATCAGGGTCACAATAAACACGCGAAAACCAGCGAGGTGAAGAGTTTTTCCGCGAATACGAGTACCCCTGTCACGTGTATACACTCCACGCTCACACATCGGTCACTGCCTTATATCTCATTTCGGACTTCGGAGAGTGCAATGTCCCAAAAAATAAAGCGAACGACGGAACGACTGTCGTTTAGACAAAGAAATTAATGGACCTCCATTTTTGGATAAACAATTTACATTCAATTGATTTCGTCGAGGATCAAAAATTCTCTGCAGAGGATGGAATTCTGTAGCTTTGACTATTTATCAACGTCTTTTGATACTTTATATGAAAAATCTCTACATACAGATGTAAAAATAAATACGTAATTACATAATTTTTATGTAAATTCTCTCATTTAAATTATTTGACTCGTCGTTTTTATTGAGGGCGTTGCCCTGCACGAATGTAATCGAAGCTGAGAATACGAATCGGAGTGGAGGAGTAAGAAGCTTGTTTATTTCGGCGCGTTTATCAATCGTGACGCTGCACTGTATTTGTATAAAATTGTTGTACATCTAGTTCTAAGTTTTTTAAAAAGTTTCCGGAAAAATATACTTTTTAATTTTTATTCATGAATTTTATTATTTCGACGCTCATTATTCTTATTCCTTTTTAATTTATACACCAGCCATTGCTGTTTCGATTTTAATAGCCCATCAACTATAATTTTCTTTAAATTCAACATTCCGCCTTGAATTTATATATCGCGTGATGTAAGAAATTAAAATGTTGGTCAAATTTTTTAGAATCTCTATAGATGAAATGAAAGATTATGTAACTGATAAAAATCACGATTTGACTAAGCGATTACGATGTTTGTCCAAACTCTTCGAGATTATAGTTAAAAATAAAGTAAGTAGATTACAAAATTGACAAAATTTAATTGGAAAATTTTGGTTTTGAAATTTTAAAAGCAAAAACAATAGTTGACAGCTTTTAAAAAATTGATGGAAATGCGCATTTTTAAATAAATAAGAACATAGATTTTTGAATACTTTTGCTGGATATCCTTTCGTATAAATTTTTACAAACATCCACCCGACACATGCTAAGTTCGTGATCGTTAATTTTATGCATACTTCCAAATTGCTTAGGCTGCTCAAGTTTATTTTGAATACAAGGTATTTTATTTCGACTTTTGATATCTATACTTTTGAAAATATTTCTATTTAAATGATGACGTAGTGATTAAAAATTGATAAATATTACAAGAGCAACTGTATGATACTCATTTATATAACTTTTAACAAGACTTTCTTATCACCTTATTTTATGGAGGGGAGATTTTCGTACTTATCTTTAATAATCATACATGGAACTGTTTTTTATTCCTATCAGTTGTTCTAAAATTATAATCGTTCTATTTGAAACTTTCTTCAGTTAATTGGTTAATAGTTATATATTGTATTAAATCTAAGGAAAGCATACATCGCGTAAGTAATTTTTATTTTGAATAATACTTTTAAAATCTAACAATTGATCACACATTCATATATGAGATAAGTGATAAGAATTCTTTTCAAGCTCATCGTCTTGTGCTTATTAGAAATTGCAAATATTAAAAACCAGTTGCATGGCATATAACTTTTACTCTTAACTGTCAAAAAATCGTGCTAACAAGAATATGTAAATTAAGCATTAAAAAAATGCTATCTAATATAATCTAGTAATTGAAAATTATTCAAGAATAATGGATAATCGGAACAGGTACTCGAACAAAAGAAAAAAGCACAGCTCAATTCGTCCGATCATCAACCGGCTGATAATAAAAAATTCCAACTTGATTACCCACGCATTTCTCTACACCACCAGTAATGTTTACACCGTTCTATTTCGATGGAACCGTTTGAACGGTTGCTCGGCCAACGCCGAGTTCAACAACCAACCGTCTTTGAAATCTTCGCAACAAAATAAATCATCAAATGACTTTAAACGCGGCTGACTTCCTCGCTATCACGTTGGCATGCGTGTGGTTAACACTAACCTAATCCCCGTCGTCATTCCCTCTCTTTATCTGCTCTCCGCAGTTCTCCCACGGCTCTAGCAGCTTTGTATATATATATATATATATATATATATATACGCAGGCGGCGAATACACTCATACTCACCCACACATGGCCGCGCTATTACACTCTCTCTCTTCGTCATTTTCCTTTTAATCGCGCCCGAGCTAAAATCACGCTCGAGGACTTGACGTCGATTACTACCGATAAGAATAGGTAAGGAGAAAAGGAGGCACTTAAAAATGGCCCGTTCTCTCACGTTCTAACCTTTCGAATCGATTTACTGTTTGTCTTTAGAAGCTTATAGATGTGTAAAGCAGTTTTTCACTTGCAGGCTTTCCGAGGAAAACAATGGGCGCGCTGTGCTTCTAGATGGCACCCGGGCGTAGAAGTATCGCCTTGGTAGCGCAGGATGGGCGTGAGATGACTTCCAAGGACCCCCGCTGATAACATAGATATATATTTTTTCGAGCCTTTTTTATACATGTGTATATATAGATTCAGTGCGGTGTGTATATTTTGTGATTGATATCTTTTGTACGAAAATGAGTCTGAATCTTGTTAAGCTTTTCAAAAAGAAAAATCATGCGCCTCAGCCTACTGAGGCGGTCGCCGAAATCGGGCTACCTACTAATGTTTCGCACCAGTTTCACGTGAGTAAAAATGCGGAGACTGGGCAGTTGGAAGGTTTGCCAGATTCTTGGATTCGACTGCTCAATACGCAGATTACAAAGTCAGAGCAGAATGAACATCCAGCAGCAGCTTTACAAGCTATAAAGTTTTATAATTATTCTATAAAGAAAAAGCCAACTCCTCAAGAGGAGATATTCAAACCTTTTGTTACGGAAGATGTTATTGAAGAAGAATCTATTGAGATAGATAAGATTTTGGCCAAGAAGTGCAATGCTCAGAGAGATTCAGATGGATCGACTTCTGCTAGTTCTACAGACAGTCAGCTTCAAAGGATACCTCCAGATCTCCCACCTAAGATTAAGAAACCACCGAAACCAGCTCCGAGAAAGCATGTGGAACGCGCAGAAAAATCACTTACAGAAATACTTGAAGATCTCCAAAATTATCAAATAGATGATTATGATCAGTTACCTGAAGATACCAATGGTAATAGGCAACAAGAAGAAAACAATGTTGCACAGACAGAAGATACTCCAGTTTTAAGAAGAAAAACGAGCAGTTCCCTTCCAACTTTAAGCGACGAAGAAGTTTACGAAGAACTTAGAATTATTTGTGATAATGATGATCCTAAGTTAAGATTCGAAAGAAGTAAGGAAGTTGGAGCTGGCTCTTCTGGTACAGTGTTTATAGCTACTGATTTATCAAATAATCAACGAGTAGCCATTAAAGACATAGATTTACCAAAGCAAGTGAAAAAATATCTCATGCTGACAGAAATCAAAGTCTTAAAAGAATTCCAACACCCAAATCTTGTGAATTTCTTAAACTCATATCTAGTCGATGATCATCTATGGGTTGTAATGGAGTTATTAGAAGGTGGTCCATTAACAGATGTTGTAACTGAGACTATTATGAAAGAAGCTCAAATAGCTGCTGTTTGTCGCGAAGTTCTTAAAGCAATAAGCTTTTTACACTCTAAAGGTATAATTCACCGAGACATAAAATCAGACAATGTTCTATTAGGAATGAATGGAACAGTTAAAGTAACAGACTTTGGATTTTGTGCAAATATTGTGGGTGATGAGAAGCGACACACAATGGTAGGTACTCCTTACTGGATGGCACCTGAAGTAGTCACAAGAAAGCAATATGGAAAGAAGGTAGATATTTGGTCTTTAGGAATTATGGCTATTGAAATGATTGAAGGTGAACCTCCATACATGAAAGAAACGCCACTCAGAGCTTTATATTTGATAGCAGCTATAGGTAAACCTCAAATCCCAAGTTGGGATAATCTTAGTCCACAATTTCAGAATTTCTTAGAGAGATGCTTGGCTGTAGAAGTCGATGATAGAGCATCAGCTGAAGAATTGCTAGCTCATCCTTTCCTTGACAATTGTGCAGAGCTCACAACTTTAAATCCCTTAATTCGTGCTGCACAAAAGATTCTCCACAAAGCATTTTGAAATAATTGTGAATAATTATATGTTTTCAATATCGTGACTTCCTCTAAAAAGATTATTATTAAGGATCTAAAATTGTACTTGAATCACTTTTTTCATTCCAAGGTATTACATTTTATTGATTAAGGGGTTATTTTAAAAATTTTGAACTATTTTAATTGTTTATTATAAATACTTTAAAATTTTTGCTAAAAACATTTTTTTAGAGAAACTTATACAATTGTATGATTAAATATCCTCTTAATCATTAGTTTGTAATAATATTTCTTAAAAGCAATTTTTAGTGAATGTTTTACATTCCTAAAGAAAAGTCTGAAAAGTGTGCAATTCCATAAGATTCATAATAACCAGAGTACTTTGTAAGCTAATGCATTTTAAAATGTTGATTGAAGATTTATACAGATTTTTTATTGAAATTAGTACCGTACTTATTTGAAAAAAAATGATATCAATATATTACAAATAAAAAATGAAACATAATTTGTAAGCAAATGTATTTTACAAGAATTTTATATTTGATCAAATACTAAATAAATGTGAATGTATTTTGTGAGATTGAAAAGTTTTAGAATTAAAACAGTTGTATTAATAAAAGTATTACTATACGGTACAGAGGACTAAACGCTACAAGCGTTCATTTTTATACAGCTTTTTAAAAAGAGAATTTTCATATCAATTTACCAAATTTTTTACAAATTTACGTGTGTCCTTGTCATTTGCGAGAATTATAAATTGTAACGTGCCTAAAGAGCATATAATTGCTCAATGATATTCGAACCATAATATAATACTACTATAAAGTAAATAGTATGATGTATATAAAAATGTATATTTACGACATTTTATGAATAATATTCAACTTTAAAAAATAACAAATGGTTTTCACTTTTCTTCTACAATAATCCTCAAGACCAAAATTGTGAACAATAAATATTTTTATTTACAAGATGGATTCTTGACTCGACACTACATCGCCTCAACAGTCTATATTGCACACCAATTTTCTTTTTATTCTTTAGATAGCATTTACATAATAAATTATCGAATTAATTATTTGATCTAAATTCACTAAAACATATCGGTGACAGCTGCGTTCGTGAGTTTCGGTGATTAAATTAACATCTAAATACTTTTTTGCAAATTGATTAGACAATAATCAATTAAATATCATCATGGACCATTTGCAATTATTAACAACTCCGTACATCTTTTGTACCCTTAGACTTCTTTGGCTCTCGGCGTTGCAATGACCATGTCCTAATTATAAGTCGACCCCGATTTCTTTTTTAGTGCCTAAAGAACATTGCTAAAGGCGACCCTTTATGCATCAAGAAAAAGAGATCGATCTATACTCAGTCCAGCACAGCCGAATTGTACACTTTTTTCGATGTGTAAATTTATCTATTTTTCGTAATTTTGAAATCTATACAAGCTTGGCGATTTCTTTGTACAGCTTATTCAAATACGAGGCAGTTTATGAAAAAGGACCGTACCTGAAAACCAAATAATTTATTCTCAATACGTGCAATAAATTTTTAATAAATAAATATGTAAAAAAATGAATTATTTAAAAAAAAAAAAATAATTCTTTGCTTATTTTATAAAAAGTTAATTAGAATGAGCGCTAAAACAAGTGTGACAATTCAATTTTTTTTCGCTTACGAAGATAATTATCGCGGTAGATTTACTAGCATTGCTGTTTCAACTTACCAATACTTCAGTCATTCGCTTTGTTTGCGATGAACTTTGCCTACAGAAAGGAAGGTTGGGTCTTGTAAAAGTGCTTGCAAGACGGCAAGAAAATCGCCAGCCTGATCCTCTTCTATCGCTCTCCTATCGTATGATAATGTCACAGTCATGAGAGTCGACGTCTGGAGTGACTCGTCTGAAAAATGACCAACATTTTTTTATTTTAAGACGGTATTTAATCGTAGACGAGATTTTAAGTATTTTATTTACTGAGAACTTGGCGACCCGTGCCGACGGCCAGGATAGCTGTTTGTGGTGGATTAATGATAGCAGAGAAGTGACTTATTCCGAACATACCAAGATTGGAAATTCTGGAAGAAGTTTTTAACGTTAAACTTAATACTGTATAATTATCTCCGAAGGTTTTTTAATGATTAAATAAGAAGGCCAATGAAAGATCACCTTCTTTGTGTTTCAACGAAAACAACAATATCGTTCTTTTTTACTTGCTTCAGATTATTAAATTATATAATTAGATATTATATTTTTAACTGTTGATAAATTTTTTTTTTTTTTTTGTAATATTTCATTTTAAAATAAAGTTCTTAGATTATTCTTAGGAAACATTCATTACAGGATTGATAAGAGAGTAAGTCATCAATTATTTAGCGAAAAACCAGAATTATTTTTAGCGGTTAAGAAAAAGCCGGTTGCTCGTAGGCTTTCTATCTATCAAAAACTTATTAAAAGAATGAATGTAATTTCAAGTTATGTCACGCTTAAAATAAACGTTATCTTATTGTTACTTATATAGACACCGATGTAGACGTCATTTGATAAACACGTAATATTCACGCAATATTATGAAGTTTGCAATATAAAAATTGGGCAGGAAACATCTTCAACTTACGTAAAAGTTCCTCCTTGGAATTCTTGTGGTTGTAATTGCCCATCACGAGCTTTGCCAGCTAATCTTTTAACGTCGTCAGAAATTTCTGTAATTGGTTTACCTGATGCATTAAACACAATCGGTGTAATAAGACCTGTTGGAGTGGATACAGCAATAGATATGTCTGTTTTTGACTGAGGGATTACCTGTAAAAATATTTATTAATGCGAACTGTAATACGAAAATTATGCATAATGTAACTGTTGTTTGATATATTTCAATTACCTGTCCATTTTGATACAAAGAGTTAATGCTGGGACAATCTAAAAGTGCATGAGCAGCAGCTTTTGTAACAAAGTCGTTTACGGAAACTTTAATGTTTTGATCTCGCAATTTATTGCGAAGTAGGGTAAGCTTATCGATATTAATATCGATACTGGCATATGAATGAGGAATTTGACTCTGAAAATATAAAAAGATTTGTAAAAATAAACTACATAGGCACGTGTCATTCTTTAAAATGTTAAATACTCAAAAATAAAACATCAAAGATATTTTCCTGAAATATCTGTATCATTTCCACTCTAAGATTATAAGATTTTTTCGACATTGCTTGTGTAAAGTGTCACTTTCACACATGTAAGTTGCATAAAATTAGCCTTTCCGCTCGTCGTATTGAAAAATATTGTTCGATACACGTGTGAAAGATGATCTTCGACTCATGTGATTGTCATCCACGCTTCGCTCGGACGACAAACTCACACTCAGGCGAGAATCATCTCTTTCCGAATGTGCTATATCGTTTCTTTTCCGTCAGGTAAGAATTTTTTCACAAATTAAAATCAAATGATTTACCTTCGATTCACCAAGTCGTTTAGCAATAACAGCTCGAATATTGGAAACTGGTACATCTGTGTACGTGGATGGTCCAAGCGAAATAGTAGGGGCAGCTGATCTCGGTGCTTTGGATGGTTTCGATCCCGGTGCTGCAACTATTAGAAAATAAAATTGAAATAAAGGTTCTTAGTAGTTAGATTTCGAGCACAAATGTCATTAGCTAACCAGTCTTTGGTGCGACTTTTTGCAGGTTTTTCGACTTTATGTAAGCCAATACATCTTCTTTTAGAAGGCGATTAGGGCGACCGGTACCTTTAATGGAACCCGAACTCAGACCGTACTCTTCTAGTAACCTTTTGACGGCCAATCCGTGCACTCTGAAATTGTAATTTTATTTTAATAAAAAAGCAGTCATTGTTTTTGAAAATTTCATTTTTTACACTACAAAAAGAGTTTGGAATTTCAAAATTTAAAGCTAAAGATTAAAAATTTCTGAAATTAAAGAGATCGTATCTAAATGAATAAATCAAATCAAAATGAGTAAAAATTCAAATAATTGTAATAATTATCATGTTTTTTGCGTTCATACTTTAGATGTAATTTATAATCGCAAATATTTCATAATTATAATTTAGTATATCATTTTGTACGCAAGTAATTTGTGTAAAAAAGAATTTTGAGTATTTCATTTTCTTTCATTAAGAAATTTATTTAAATGTGCCCTCTTTTAAAAATTGTAGTGATTAAAATAATCTTACTGTCCACTCGGAGGCGGTTGATCTTTAGCTCCCGCTGGGGCAGATGCAGCTGGTGGAGCTGGTGCACCTGCTGATGGGCTGGGAGCGGAGGCAGAAGCACCACCAGCTTTCAATACTGTAGGAACTACAACTTTAGAAAGATCGAAATCCTTCTCGACAAATACGGCAATGAGATCTCCGATCTCGGCTTGTCCTCCCTCAGGAACCTTTTAAAAAAAATGCTTTTTTTTCGTTTTATCAAGTGTATTGTTGTAGCTTAAATTAAAAAACTATTTTTAAAAACTATGAGTGGCTGCACTCGTGGCAGGAGCTTGCTCTCTCCCCGGCGTT
>UCOL01002792.1:0-23007 GCA_900474335.1 Ormyrus nitidulus | reverse complement strand
GCCCCAACCAGCAACACTCGCTACGCTCATGCTGCAAATGTTGGGCGGACATCGAATACACACAAACGCGCTTAATCAAATACCATATGAAGTGTTCGAAAGAGGTTAGGTGGAACGCAGGAACCACAGTTTTTGAGTTTATAAAAAAAATAGTGAACGTACTTTCGCCCAGGGATAGAGAAACATTATTTCTTACACTCGGCTTCGCCTCGGGCGTCATATCACGTTCGTGCGAAAGTTCCGTTTTCCCCCTTGTAAGAAAATCTACTATTTATCGTGAGGAATCAGCCGAAATGATCGAAAAGTCATCCTCGAAAACGTCACTAATAAAACCACCAGTTAAAACGAAAGATCAGCCCATAAAAGCACCATAGGTTGACATTGTACCTTCGATACACACACTCCGCAGTCCAACACCCACTAACTTTTCAGCCTAACGAGTTTTTTTACACCCCGTAAAAGTCCCCGCCCTCAGCCTCGGCCGAGCGGCCTTTGCGACCTTTCCCTGTAATAAAAAAGGGACGCGCAACATAACGCGACCGGAAAAGTATTCCGCGGCCGCGGGAACCGAAGCCAAGCAAGTAACAAGCGCGCATAAACTGTCCTTCAAGCCCTCCCGCCCCCTTTTGCCCGTGCCGACTTTAATCAACCCCCGCGTGATTTCCACGGGAAAGTTCCGCGTCGCGGCTCGCTTTGACGTCTCGCCCGTTTCATTTCGCAATGAAAACTAATAACGCCCGCGCGACGAGCAAAAAATCTAAAGAGCCGAGGAAGGAAAACAAACGTGCGCCGCGGCGGCGGAGGGAAGGAAGCTGCTCGCGAGTATGCCTGGCCACGTCGGCAGAAATGAGGAGAGGAAAAAAATTTGAGGGAAGGCCAGAATAAAAAAAGGGGCGTAAAGCAAAGCCAGCCGCGCGAAATTGTATCGAGCCTAACGTCGGGGCGGGGGTGGAAGGCGTGCGCGAAAAAATAAACCGAGTTTTGACGTATGTGTCTGCGCGAGGCCTTGGAGCGGGCTGAGAAAAAAAATTAGGGACGCGATTGACTGGAGCTCATCTTTCTGCCCCTGTGACAAGCTGGAGATCGAGCGATTCTTCTTTTTCTCTGTCGGCTTTTTTTTGCGATTCGAAAGGCACAAGACAAACGGGAACGAAGCGGAGGTTATTTCGCCCAATCTGTATTCGGCTATCGGAAGAGTTTTGCCGATATGGAAGGATAAGACGGGAATTTGAAAAATAGGAGACTGAGAAGTTCAGAAATTTCGGCGAAAAATCAAAGCAATGATATTTAATCAAATAAAGTTGGAACGTATATTTTAGCTGATAAATAACTTTTGAAATTTAAGAAGTCATACATAATATTTAAAGAGAATTTACACCCAAGAACTTCCAGTCCATTTACCTTCAAACAAAGAACAGAATTTCTCGAGCAACGCCTAACACGAATTAACTTTCCGATCAGCTGCAAAAGCTCCGAGACTAGGCAGCAACTCAGACGCAGACGAACTCCGGAAAATTTGCCAAGGAAGAGAGAGAGAGAGAGAACGAGTAAAGCGGCGATAACAAGGCGGAAAATTCGAGCTCGAGAAACTGGAAGCGGTAAAAAAAAAAGAAGCAAGAAAAGAAGGAGGACGCAAAGAAAGCGAGACGCCAAAAGCTCGGGAAGAGAGCAGAGGAACAAGGACGAAACGAAGCGTAAAAAGGCCGCGGGACGAAAGTCTCCCTCCGCCGGTTCGCGAGAACAAGAATAATAATTCGCGGCCTCGGCCAATCAACTTTATTGACTCTTCCTCCTTCGACTTGAATTAACTCTCGGCGTTAATTCGACGGCAAAGTAAGTACGGGCTCCCTGTCCGCTTTTTAAGCTCCGAGGGAACTTGATACCGGTAATTTGATAAGCGCAGATTCAGCACGAGAAGAACCCGGCTCGATTGCTTCGTCCTTTTCTTCCTTCGGCTCTGGACGGAATCCTGCGCTCGCTGACCTTTTCTGCTTCGCTTGGCCCCCCCCCCCTCCCCACCCTCCTTCCTAAATTGAAAACTGTTATGTGAAACAAGGGAAAGCTGGATGCGGAGGGTAACAGGGGGTATATCCTTTAGTTTTAAAAGGATTTTTCTGTTGTGACAGTCAAGAAAATTCAATAGGCTTTTCCACTGTGCGCGAGACTTTTTCCTTTTCCGAGCGCTTTCTTCTTCTGGGGTAAGCTTCAAGGCAATGTTTTTTGCAGTAAATTTATTGGGAAGAAAAATCCAGTTGTAGAATTTATGTATATCCGAATATCCATAAAGAAAACTCGAAGTTTTAATGTTATTTCAAATGATATAGAATTCAAGTAATTGGTAACTAAATTATTTGAAAGGAAGAGTTGTCTAATATTGATCCTCTTGAACGTGTAAATACGTTTGGTACTTGTAAAATTAATACCAATTGATTCTACCCATAAATTTTTCTACCCATCAACCTGTTTCTCATGTCGTGTTCACATAGCTGGAAAACTTTGCATTTAAATATATTCCTACTACTGATGGTACTATGTGCATTATTACCTCATACTATATTAATGAATTTCCAATCATCAATTTTAAACTGCAAGCTGAATAAGCTGTATTATAATAGGATGATTTATTTACTCGTCTAAACATATCTAAAAAAGAAAACCTATAAAAACTGCAGAAGATATTGTCACTTTATTAGCTCTTAAAGGCCCGTAGAATTTTCGACTAATCAATTCGATTAAGCATAATAAAAAAAAACTAATTTTTCATTATTTAAATGGATATGAAGTCTATACCTTCGGCAAATCGAATCACCGACTGTGTGGTCCAATTTTATTTTTCAATTTTACGTCAGTTTGCGGTTATTAAATGTACACGAAATAATTAAAAACATATTTTGTTCATGAAATCTATTGATATTGTATTACGGCGCAGATTAAAAAAATGTTTTTTTTTTTATATTACACCTCAATTTTTCAACTGATAACTATTGAATATTAACCCTTTCAGATCCAGTGTACATTGGAATGTACATACAGGGAAAACTGAAAAAAATTAAAATCGAAGGTCATTAGAGATGTATTTATACACTTATATTTGTAAGTATAATAAGTCCAAATATACTTAAAAAAGTGATATATCACGGCTATATTTAATTCAGTTCTGAAAGGGCTAATTGATTACCCTAACTTTGGATTAGTTTCATTCTCAATTCTGAATTTCTCCCCCGCTCTAAGTAGTAAGCAAAAAAAAATTTAATAAAATAAATCAATAAAAGATTTCTGCATCGCATTACGCATCAAAAAATACTTTGAACTCGTCCTTTTTACCGAATCAAAAACTAAATATTTAAGATCCGCACCTTGATACCGATTCGCGCAAAGCAATGGCACTCGGCGTTAAACCGATCCGAAATGTAAACGCGCCGCTTAAATATCAGCGTAAAAAAAAGTCGCTCGCGACGGACGAGCGGGGCGGCCGGAAAGAAAGAGAAACCGAAGTGTCCCATTAAAGCTTTAAGCGACGCACCGCGCGCTCGTACATTAGAATCCATTTAGCCCGACACGGCGAGCGCACAGCGCGTGTAAGAAGGTTCATAAACGGAGTAATAAATATCAAGGTAATTGATGCGATCATAAACTCGTCGGACGAGTTGCGCGAGCAGCGGCTGCCTTCGCGAACGCAGAGCCGAAGGTGGGGAGGGAGGAGGCTACATTATGAGTGCAGTAACGTCACTGTCGTTCGGCGGTTACCCGCGGGAGCGGTTCTCTCTCTCTCTCTCTCTCTCTCTCTCTCTCGCACCCCCGCGTCTAATTGAAGTGCGTAACTTCGCCGGCTGTATTATCGCGAGCTCGGGGACGATGACACCGTGACGGATAACTTCGGAATGGTAATTGCGCGTCTTAAATTCGTCCGGTTCACCTGCGATTTAGCGCTAAAACGCTTCTCTTGCTCGCTCTCCAGTTTCTCGTGGATTTTGTGCCGCCGAGTTTATCTAGGAGAAATTTTGTAGAAACTTGCTGAAGCCTGCCGAGCGTGGAGTTGTAAGTTTCATGTAAGTAAAGTTTACATTCGAAGAAAGTAAACTGTGATTTAACTATTTACTCGTTTTATGTAAGATTGTTTATTCGTGTTCAATTTTCATAATATAAAACGTAAATTAACGTTAATTAACTTTTTTTAGCGAATAAAAATTGAATTAAATAACAGCCCGTAAAGTAAGAATCAAGTTTGTCAAAAAGAAGTTATACTTGCACCGCAAAATGCACTTTCCGAAATTAACGACTCTCCCATCTCTTTCAAAAGCGCATTCTTCGCCGGAAAATTCGAAAAACTTTCGCTCCCATTGGACCGTATAAAAAGTATATTTCCGACCACGTGACCCCCGGAGCGGAAAAAGCTCTCGAAAGCGAAGTCAATTCGAAAATATATGAAGAGAGCCAGCCGCGAAGAAGGCCAGGGGGAGGAGAGAAAGAAAGGAGAAGGCAGGAATTATCGACGCGCTTCGCGTGACTTTTCCCGGCTAAGGCCAATCTCGGGCTGCGGATCTCTCTCGGCGAAGAAATTCGAATGAAATATCGCGTGTCCCTGATTATGGATCGTCCCGCGCAAACGTCGAATATATCCTCGCGCCGAACGTAATCGGTTGACGTGTCTACCGTTACGTAATGTATCCCTTCGACGACCTCGATATAGCCTACGGCTCTCCCTCTCCCTCCCCCCTTATGCGATAATTCCCTCCACGCACGGAATAGGCCGTGCAACTTCGCACCTCCAGAGATGTCTTCCGTTAATCAAATGTGACGTAGGTGATTCGACGAGCACCAGACGAGAGCGTCCTTGGGGAAATTTTTCGCTTCTGCTTTTTTTTTTTTTTTTTATTTGTCTTTCGTGCGCCGAGTCATTTGGAGAATGTTTTGAGGAATTCGATTGCTGATTTATTTTATGGCTAGCGGTTTATTGCCGCCGAGATAGGTCTTGAATTATGGCTGAGAAGATTTGCGGAACTTTTTTATTTTTAATGATGTTGGACTCGTCCATTTGTTTATACATATTTTGCTATACATAAGAATTATGAAAAAGGCGGTTACATCCTTCTATATGCAAAGGATAATATTAATTCTTGAGATATTTTGAACACTTATGAAATCGTAATTAGGCATATTAGTTTTGCAATAAACTACTGTTTTAAATATAACGGTTTTACATTCAGTAAAGATCTAATTAGTTGACAGTTATATGTTATATTAGATTGCATTTTATATTAATCTTTTTAACGACTTTAAAAACAATAATTCAAATACGAACTACTTATAATCTGAGCCATAAAACGCTATTAAATATTTCTTGCTACTTTATCCAATTAGACAAGTAATAAAAGCAAGTGCCCATCAAAATTGGGTTTCCTTATTACTCTTATCTTAAATATTCCAGTGCTGCATACAAAACATGTTTCTAATCTAAAAGTGTCGCATTTCGTTAACAAGTTATTAAAATTATCGGCTATTTATGCATAGACTTCCGAAATGCTTTAAGCTCACTTTCTTAATAAGAATTTAAAAGTAGTATTCCATGAAGTAAACCCATCAAAGTTTTTCATTTTCACGGTAATGACGCTCCTTCCTCGATCGACAATTTTTACGACACCGTTAAAACCAGCTATAAGGAAATACGTACGGTTAAAGTGTCTAAAATAAAATTTAACACACCAATATTACCTTTCGAATACAAATATTAAAGTATTTATAATAGCGTACGATGAAAAATAACTCTTGGCCTTAAAAAAATTGAGCCGATATAAACTTTAATAAAACCTTATATAAATCATTTTGCATAAAATGAAACCTCAACTTTTCTGCATTTCCAATATAACTAATTAAAGCTTGAAAAATTTTCGATTTTTGTATTAAATAAATAATCTGAACGAATTCAAATTCAATTCAATTCAAAAGTCAAATATTCTTACAACACTGTTTTAACTAAATTCATTATTTCAACGTTATAACAAGGTAAGAAACTTCTTTTATACATTTCTCATCGCATATAAATAAATTGTTCCGTCCAGATAATACATGAATCACCCTTTGCTTTAGCCTTTCCGCTGTAAAAGCAGTACCGAGTCAAGTAGATTTCACCCCGGGATCTCCGATAGCTCCAAGCTGGGCATTTGCACCTCCATCCGGAGTTCCAGGATTTCCACTTTATATCCCCGAGCCGGTCACCGCTCGACGACCAGTCCAGCGCATAAACACACACATATGCCCATTTCCGGAGCGGCGCTGAATAAATCATAATCGTAAACCGAGCCCTCCTCCACACTTCTCGGGAGCCTATGATGGTCTTCCTCTAACCCCACAATACAAGCCCGAGCGAAAGAAGAATAAACTACACGAAACTACTTCTCGTAGGTCAAGAGGGAGAGAGAGAGAGCTATCTTTATATACGATACAGACTTTACGAGGTCCTTCGCCGCGGACTTAACCCTGCGAAGCTTTTTCACCGACCAACGAGTAATCGGCGCGCGAACTTCCCGGAAAAAATAGGGACGAGGAAAATTGCAGTGCCCACCGGTAGAAGGAGAGAGAAAGCGAGTACGCACTTGCTTCACTTTCATTAATTAGAAGAGAGGGGGACGTTGCAATTGTTTGCATGTTCAAAAAGAGGCGGCGGATCGGGGAAAGCGTTTGAGAATGATTTGCATGTGGAGTATTGATTTCCCAAAATTGATTGGTTAATTGGGATAATTGAAGGATTTATTTTGTATTTTTTTTTAGGTTCTAAACACAAAGATGTGGTGAACGAATTGTATTGCGAATTTTAAGTTAAAAATTTAAACAATATAGCGAAAGTATAATTAATTTGTATATTTATTTTTAAAAAGTTTATTTTGTTCGCGTAAGTTCTGTATGAATTTATTAACGAACACTTCTGTTTTTGATACGCGAATATTTATAATCACTACGTTACATCTAACGATTTGCATTTTCTAAATACTTACAATGCCACAAATACATAAATACTTTCCACATTTCAAAAAAAATGAGAAAAGATTACTTTTCAAGTCGAAATTTTTATCTTACCAAAATTCCAAGGGTCAAAATAATGGCTTACGTATTCCGAAATTACCCCTACGAAATTCCACCCCAGGCTGAAAAAAAAATCTCTTTTACGAGTGTAATAAATAACCGAAACTCTTAAATTTCTAATGCTTAAAACATAGAAATTGCGGGACTTGGAAATCTCGCATTAGCCGTGAATACCATTATACACAAATACAGCGAATGTGCCAGATGATAAAATGCCAAAGTTGGGAATGTGCGTAGTTGAACATTAGTCAAATCTTTACAAGTTGAAATTTTACTAACGTTCAAATACATTCCTAAGTTCGGCATTTTATCATCCGGCACATTAGCTTGCATGTATGCAATGATGAAGACGCAGTTTAGATTTACGGTCGCTTAAATCCACAAATGTGTAACGAGAGAAACTGTTATTTCGATTGCAGGAATATTCCATTATTTGATCATTAAATCTGCAATAAATACTGCCTGTCGATAAACTCGTTCATAAGGATCTTCGCGTTTTCTGGTGAAAATGAAATCGATCTATCAAGTATTAAATACTTTATTCGTCTTATCCAATGATGACATTTCTTAGTTTTGGCAACAAAGGCGAATTATCAATAAATGTCCTCCAGTAAACTGAACAAGCTTCCCATCTCTAAAATAATTGAATCCTCCAGATCTTCGGAATATTAAAAGCAAACAAAGCAGAGGGAGCTAAAGCTCCTCGAAATCGGCGCGAATTCCTGGCTCTAAACAGCCGGTCCGCCGACCGGAGTAGTATATAAAACGAGACTCTGATAAAGCGGCGGAATGAAGGGCGCGAACAGAAGCAGCGCGGCGTCGCAAAGCAAGATAAATCCCGCGGACGAAAACTAAAATAGGTCCCGGGGAAAAACTGCGAAATCTCGATGAAAATCCTTGAGTAATGTATCTTGAGCCGGCGTTCTGACGGTTCCTCCTCCTCTGCTCCCATTGTTCTTACCTCCGGGGGCCTTTCATCTCACTTTATCTCTTATCCCAGAGCATTATTCTCTCTCTCTCTCTCTCTCTCTCTCTCTCTTTCGTTCCCTTTTCGCTGGCCCAGCAATGACATCGACTATCTCTCTCTCTCTCTCTCTGTCTCGCTCGCCCAGCTCGGGATCTCCATCGAGAGCGGGGTCAACCAGTAATCGACTTCCTCGCGGGCTCTCTCCTCTCTCTTTCGTTTGCGGTAATTTCGTTCTCTCGCGAGTTCTGTCTCATTTCTCATGTCGCCCCACGCGTTCCCGTTGCCAGACTTTCGTCGGCTTTGCAAAGTATGTGCGAAAAAGAATGAGGAGAGAATCAATTCTGATTTTTTTTTTGTTTTTTTTTTGTTTTTTATCCGAACTGCAGTGATTTTTCGGATTTTCAAGCGTTTTTAAGGTCAAAAAGGTAATTGTAATGTCATTTAAACAACAAAATTCTGATTATTGAAATTAGGTTATTTACCAGGGCATCTTCTGCAGTGCAAAATCTGATGTGAAAATGCAATTTTTTTTATACCAACTAAAAATTTCTTTCTACTTTATAACATATATCAGCCTGTGAATATTGAAATCCAGATTTAGCATTTTCAATATTTCTGAAATCAAATTTTTCACAGCTTTCAGCATATTTTTTTTTCTTTTTTTCTTAAACGATTTCAGCGATCTAACCATTGCTCGGAAAACGCTTATTCATACCATCAAATGATTTAAATTAAAAATTGTATTCCGAAGCGTAAAAAAAAACTATTCGATTCAGTCCAAATGAGAAGCCCAAGAATGCACGAATTGCCGAAAGCTATTTAAGTACCCTTGTTAACATACGTTACGCGGAAAAGTCACATTAGCAGAACGTCACATCTCCGACTGTCACTTGTGCCTTTGCATGCGCGAAAAATAAATCTGCGCCCTTAAACCAGACAATCAACCGAGTGACTTTTCTCGTCCCCGCGCGCAATCCCGTAATGAAGTTCGGGGATTTTCGCCAAAAATTTGAGAGCGTGTCTCCATTTTTCCGTCACGCTTCAGTTGAATTCTAAAGGGTGCGAGGAGGACGGGGGAGAGGTGGAGGGAGGGGGAGAGACGCGCGACGCGCTTTTCGTGAATCGGCTTCGAGGCTTGAATGCGAAATTCTTCGGAGCGAGAATTTAATCGTTCCCCGTCTGGCGTCGGGGATGTGCGTTTTCGTTTTCTCTTTTCTTTCTTTCCCGTCGTTTTAATAAAAATAAATATGCAACGTGCGGAAGTCCACGGACTTTTTATCTGGCGGGGGAGATTTGCAGAACACGCTTTACGTGATGTTGTAATTATACCGAGTGATCGCGAATTCGTTTAAAATAGTTTTTTCCACGAAAAACCCATGATTTACTTAAATTTTAATGTGCTTTTAATTATAGATAATGCACAAAGTTTTTTAAAATGTACAATTTGTTATTTATTTTTTTTTTTCTTTATTTTTATAGATTCTTCACTTTTTTTGTAATACATTATAATGATTAAGAATATATATGGAATATTAAAAGATGGAATAAACTTTGATTGAAATTTTTATTGATTATTTTAAAACATATTTAAACTCTTCAAGAAATTATATGTAATTATAATGCATTAAATTTTTTTATTATTATGTAACTTTCTCTCTGGTTTTTTAAATTTCATAACTGATTTTAGCTAATAAATATAAGTTGTAAACTGAAATATCGACACGGACAAAATCAACTGGTAAATTGAAAAGAAGAGTAAACAATAAAACGTAAAAACAAAGTCAAGCAAATGAACGCTAACAGATCAAAAGTAAAATAGCCCAAGCCATTTGCCGCTACACATCAAAATTCGGAAACTATTCTTGCCCCGCACCAAAAAAAACAAACAACCAAAAGAAAATTGAACAAAATTTAGTTTCGCTATATTACTAGGCTGGCCAACAAAAGCGGAGAGGTCGATTGAGCAACGTCAATCATCCACAGAAAGGATCTTCTGGCTATCGCGTTGTTTTTTGGCAGAGGCGAACATACTATGCATATGCGCGTGTACGTGTACGTACACAATAGAGGAGTTTACAGTATCGAGACAGTAGGGCAAAGGTGGATTTTTTTCCAAACTACTCTTACAATTACAGAACTCAATATTTCATTGTCTGTTAAATTCTTCGTTATTGAAATCTCACAGGTCGATGGTGAATTTAGTAAGAAGTTTATTTAGGATTTAAATTTAAATTAGGAAGAAGAATTTGAAAAAATGCACGTATTTACGTAAATAGCTGAGAATCAAAAGTAAAATTGAAAAATCGAGGCTGCACAGATCGACGGTGAGTTTAATAAGGAAGAATTGAAATTGAAAGCCGTAGAGTAATTTGAAAAAAGAAACTTTAACTTTACTTTTGCCCCAGTGTGCGCGGGGCGCTGCTCCAGAGGGACACCACCACCTGTACACTGACCGACGTCGCGCCCCGCTCAAAGGATTTTCCGGTTTGGGTCGGGCTGAGGAAGAGGAGAAGACGCACGCTTTGAGGGAGGCTCGCCCTTTTTCTAGGTCTGTCGGTCGTGACAATGAGAAAATAAGCGAGCGTTGTCCTTTAGATTTTCGTCTGGGGATTTCTTAGGCGTTGTATATGGGTATAGGCGATTCTTTGACCAGATTTACGAAAATTTTCGTGACTATTTTGAAGGTGATTCTGTATTATAAAATAATATTAAATTCGCGTAATAAACGAATGCTTGCCAATTGTAAAATAACCCTTTTTATGTTTCCAAACAATTAAAGTAAAAATAAATATTACCTCATTATACATTACGGAGGTCTTTGAACTATACTTAAAGAATACCATAATAAATATTGCACAACTCTTTCTCCGCACCTTGTAAGATAACGCGATCGATATAACCACGTTTACCGCGCGATACGTCAGATTTACGTCAGCTTACTTTCTAATTTTAAATCCGGCCATAACTTTGGAACTAATTAAGCCATTTACTTCTGCAACACATTGTATTAAAGCAGAGTCGTAAAACTTTTTTAATGGCTAATCTAATTAAATGAAAAAACAATGCATCGGTCGAGCACAATGGATTATAAACACAGTACAGTAGTAACATTTTTATTTAAAGCAAAATTAAAAAATTTCTTTTACTTTACGTAAAGCTTTTCTGAAAACAATAAATGAAGCTTTTATTCCAAACTTTTATTAAAAAAAAAAGTTAAAATAAAGTAAAGTAAAAAATAATAAAATTTATCTATATTTAATCATTTTTTAAGAGCTTTCATTTCTCCAAATTATTCAATATTTTAATTAATTTTAAATTGTCTGACAATTGCGTTAAGATCCCGAGAATAAAATCCTTTACTCAAAGGCCGCGTGCAGTAAAACAGTAACTAAACTCGACTGCCGAATCGTATATTCGACATTACCTCTCAGAGCATCGTTTTGCATCCATTTCATTACGCGGGGCTCGGTTCCTCAAAACAATCCAAAGGCGCACTTCGTAATTAAATTTCGCGCTTCCTCCTCCCCCCCACCCCCCTTCCAACGCCTCTCGGGGGGGCAAAGCAACAAAAGGTTAAACGCGCCTGACTTTCTCCCGCGAGTATAAGTGAGCTTTCGGTCCGCCTAACGCGATTCGCAAAGTTTTGACTTCCGGTGGGACCGAGATATACGCTCCTCCTCCTTATATGCGAGCGCGGTTGCGCAAAGAGGGGGGAAGGAGTGGAAGAAACTGTCACAAGCATGTACACGCTTCGCCGTATTAATCCAGCTAAAAGCTCTCGCTTCCCATTCGACGATCTCGCTCGCTTTTTATACTCCTCCGTGGCGTTTCATATTTCTTTATGACCCGGGCCCGGGCAAGCACTTTTTTTTTTTTTTTTTTTTTTTTTATATTGTAGGGGGTAGGAAGTAATTTGCGTTATTACCTAATGCACTCGTCGCGTCGAGGAAAAGGCCAACCGCGCAGGATCAATTTTTAATCGCGAGATTTTCGGTTCTAAACGCTGATTCCGCTGCGAAGTACGGACGGAATCGAATTATAATTCAATTTTAGGAAGTTGCTAGCTTCGTTAAGAAGTTAATCGTACTGAAGTTTTTAAAAAATCTTTAGAATCTTTTGTAAATGCCATATACACCGCCGATTACAAACGTCATGAAGGCTTACAAATTTATTTTAACTTTCAACTTTTCACGAGTAAAGAAGTTTAAAAGTATAAGTATAAATTAACACGACGTACGCGTCATGCTGTATAAAATTGAATGTCATTTAATCAGTCGCAAAGTTCCGCATTCTGGACTCTGAGACATAATGAAAGCAAATGAAAAGTTCAAGCAACCGAGTACGCCACTGTGCATGATGCATTCATCAATATTATTGTTTTACAAAGAACTTCTGCGCGAAGCCTGAATGTGATAAATAAGTCAGTGCTACAAACATTTTTGTTACTTTATTGTTTTAACTTAAAAATAAAACAAACTTTGAATATAAAAAGAACTATTCTCTAATTTCCTAAGTTCAAAGTTGCTAGAAAAGCACATTAATTTTTTATAGGATTCATATAGGTCGAACAAAGCGTATGACTAATTTTCAAACTTAACAGTTTCCTTAACGTAGAAACTTAAATTTATAAGTAGATTAAATATACAGTAAATGACAAGAAGCTTAATTTATGACTCGTCGCGCATGACGGTGCCTTTCAGCCAACTGTTCAATCCAGCAGTGATGCAACCAAGATCGCAACGAATACTTGGTCGCCTTTGATGTGACTTAGACGGCAGAGGGCAACTGCTAGAGATTAGAAAGACACGACCGAGAGCGAGAAAGAAAGCTCTCGTCGCTTTATAACGAGCGAATGGAAAACGGCGTTCTTAATGTTCATACTGTACTTAAGGCTAATTGGGCCGAGAGCCCGTTAATGTTCCGGTACTTTGCACTCGTCGACTCATCTCATTCCGCGTTTTCTTTTCTCTCTCTATCTCTCGTCCTTCTCTCCTCTTTTTTCATCTGGATCTTCCGTCTCTTTCTGTCGTTTCGCCATTTCGAATGCGTTCGTCTTTCGCGCTTTTACTGCGCGTAATTTCTTATTCTCCTTCCACGGCCTTAAAGAACAATCGCCGGCTGCATTCTTGGAAGTGTCTTTTAGCGCTTTGTATCGCCGCCTCAATATTCATACTTTAATTACGAAAATTGCTTTTTAATTGAGATATCTTATAGCTGATGGCATTATTTTTTAGATGGCTTGTCACATTAAAAATAATTCTGGCAATTGAATTGGGAATCTTTATGGGTGGAAATTATAAATTGTTATATTTTAAGCCACAAAATTGGAAAAAGTGTAAAAATCATAAGGAAGTTAAAATGCAAACTCTAAGGTTATATACTTTTAATTATAAATAACATATTTTGCTTCAACTTGTATAAATTAAAAAATTTTTAAATCATTTAGGCCCTCGTGCATCGGTAAAATAGTCAGGGAATAATTTTACTTTTGTTTTCACCTATTTTGCCTAAATCTTTATTCTTTTGCTAGAGCAGAATACCAGAGTCAAATTCTCCCTAGACTATGAAGCAATGATTAGCCCTTAACGCGTACAAGAAAATTTAAATAGAATTAACTTCATTCAGAACCCTAAGAAACCCCCGGCAAACTTGGCCCAAGTTCCGCTGACCCAACATAATTAACATTATAATATATTGGTAGCCCGACGACAAAACGGCAAGATTTTCCCTCGTCAAAGGATCCTGAGCCTTGTTCTCCCGAAACTTAAACAAGCCGGCAGCGAGACAGCCGGGCAAAGTTGCCCTACCGGTCCCCAGTGTCGCGCCTCGCTCCCAAGCCAATTATCCAATCATCATCCTAAGCCGAGGCTCATGATAAACTAATCAAGACTCTCACCTTCGAGTTCGACAACCTTCCCGGCCCTCTTGAGCGCCTTGACCGCCTCGTCGTGGGTGGCCTCCCTGAGGTCCTCGCCGTTAACCGCCAGGATGGCGTCGCCGACGTACAGCTGCTCCGTCGCGTCCGCCGCCATACCCTTGAATATCTTCGATATCAGAATCGGCATTTTGTTCTCCTTGCCGCCCTTTATCGATATGCCCAGGCCGTTGTTGTCGCTCTTCACCACTCGAACGGTGCGCTTCTGGTTGGCGACCGAGTCCGGCACGTCGGGGTCGCCGAGGCTGTCGATATTGTTGTTGTTGACGTTGCCGTTGAGGCCGTTGCCGGTCGAGCTGCCGCTGCTCGAGCTCTCGCAGCTCTCGTCCAGAGAGATGCTCAGGTAGTCGTCTTCCAGCGAGACGAACACGCGGTACCATTGGCCCCGAACTTGGGTCTCGAGAATGCCGGCGCGACCGGAGACCGAGGAGCCGGTCGCCGCCGAGGAGGAGGACGAGGAGGACGTGGCCGCGGACGCCAGGCCCATCATCATTCCCATCGGGCCTATCGCGGCCTGTTGGGCCTGCTGGGGCTGCTGATGCTGCTGCTGCTGGCTGGCATTGCTGCCGCTTAGTTCCACCATTTCGATTTCTTCGTAAGCTGCGCGCTGTAAGCAGAGAGAATCGTTTGAAATGTAAGTGAGAATTTTCGTGGCTCGTTAGAGAATTCAATCGCAAAAACGTGTACGTTATAAATACATTCAAAATCTACGGAAATTGCCCGTAAACGTGGCAATAGTGATATTTGTTTCAACTATTGAAAATTATAAAATATATTTATTGGTCGAATTTCATGCTCGAGTTACATTAATTTTTTTTAACTACTCAAACTAAATGTGCAACGTTAAAAATGTATTAATTGCAAGTTACATTATTTAAAAATCGAAAGTAAGGTACAACACTTATTTATTACTGTAATTTTATATCAACTTTTAACATTTTGTGCTAAAAGTTAACTTAATGATAAATGTTATGTTTAATATTGTAATCATAAATCTTAAAGATTTAAGAATCAGTAAAGAAAAAGAACTTTTTTTCTTGTTATTCTAAATTATTATACAATCCTCGTAATCGCAAAAGAAAACGGTTGCATCACTGCATATTTCCACGTTATGAATACTTAGCCATAAAAACTGATACTCCTATATTATGTAAAATGGCTCGCGATATCACCAGTTACATCTAATGAATAAAATATTAGCTTCGGAAGAACTCAAAGAGCTGATGATCAAAAAATTGAAAAGATTTATTGCGTCGATTAAAAGAAAAAAAAAGTCCACAGTAGAACATAATCTCGCGCATAACGATGGCGTAACCTCAAAATTACGGAACGGCCGCGGCATCGGTTTTCTTTACTCATTTCTGAAAACAAATAGTATTCACTTATACTTGTCAATGATAAGCACCTCGGCTCTTAAGGAGCTGAAAACCTAAAGCGTTCCGCGCACGCGATGCTTTGCATTTTCCAATATAAATTATTCATTAAAGTCCCATCAACCTCGCAGCCTTTTCTTCCCGACGACGAGGAGCGCGAGGCATATAATGGTCCGACGACGCGCGTAACTGGTTTCCATCCTCGCTCTCGTGCGCAAATGGCACGCACGCACAAAAGGCACTCTCTCTCTCTCTCTCTCTCGGTGCATTTATTTTTATCCAATCGCAACTCTTCCAGCGTGTGCACACAAAACCGCTGCCCGCGATAAATCTCGGTCCTATCTAAATTATGAGTCCATTCAAGCGGCACAATCACTCCCTAACTCGTCCGCGAAAAGGCCAGACGCGAGTTCTTTCAACTGCGCGTTGGTCCATCCGGCCTTTCATCTTTAAAAGACGCCGACTTGAGAGAGAGGCAGAGAGAGAGAGAGAGAGAGAGAGAGAGAGAGAGAGAGCGAGAGAGAGTAGGAAGCGAAAAGCATCACCTCGGCAGAAGGAAAAAAAGAGTTCGCTCGTCTTGAAGAAGAAAGTGAGCAGAAGCACGTACGAACGCATTCTAGATTTCATGTACGAGAGATATAGAAGAAGAAGAAAAAAAAAGACCTCAAAACTTCAAAGGCAAGGCAGGAGAGTTTGGCACTCAGACGAAGACGACGGCGAAGGTCGAGGAGAATGGAGCCGAAGGATTCAGCGCACATCTTCAAGAAGTAAAAGCTTCTTAAGGACGTTGAAAAAGAATGGGAGAGAGGAAATGCCGACTGTTTTACTGCTGGGAAGCATCCGCTTGAACGCAGATAATTGGATTTTTCATTTATTTTTCTCTCCGGGGGCTTTAATTAATTGCTCTGTTCTTGATGAAATCGAGGAAAAGGATGTACCGAATTTCAGATATGGTTTAAAATTTTTTCCTCCTATACGACGGCGTAATTTTTATTTTTAACGCGGATGAATAGGATGCTAATTGCGGAGCTCGCATTGTGAATATAAGGTAATTGCGCTTTTTCCAGCAGGTCAGGCTAGTGATATCTTTAGAAACTGGAAGTATTTTCCCTCTACCCATTCTTTTATTAGTATTCATTTACAAGATTAATTATGCAGACTTTACTTCTGAAATAAATTTCCATTGAAAACCGAGTAAAAAAATACCGTTTTTACAATAAAAGCCATCCGTTCCTTTCTGAAAAGCGAGTCCTGATCATTCATTAGCTTCATGCAAATAATGATAAATCAACTTTTCACCAGATAAAATCACAATCATCAATTAGAGTTCGCATTTATAATTCAAACGCCAGTTCCTCTGTAAAAAAAATCACAATTACGACATTAGCTCCTCAAACAGCGGCAGAAGTATAGCCTCCACACCGTCGTCCTCCCGCGAGAAAACTCCGAGTCGTAAACAAAAGCAGCAGCAGCAGCGGCGGCGGCGGCGGCCGTACAAACACGGCGCGGAAAAAAGGAAAAGAGAAAACGCGCACCGCCGCAAAAAAGAACGAGGCTGCGCGGGATCAGGAAACGCTCGCGAGAAACACGAGCGGTGACCGTACAACCGTATATATGCGTTGTCTGCGTACGCCTTGGGGGGTCAGTGCGAGAAATATACGCGGCATATTCGACGGTCCGCTCAGAGCTTGCACAGTTGCGTAAGTTGCGTGGGCACGGCGCGCTCGACGTCGGCCGACGGTGGCTGCATCATTCGAGGATTTGGGAAAACCCGATTCCGGAGAAAGGCGAGGAAGAGCGCATATTCAAATTTAGAAATCTAGTTTTCAAATTTATGGGCGGCGACAAGATATGGACGTTGGAAAAAAGTTAAGACGTTTATGGAAGCGACTTTCAGCTCCTTGTTTATTCTTATATACGGTATTCTTAGCGGGAATTAGCATCTTCATTAATTCCTTCACTGGAATTGCTGAAAGGCAACCGGTATTGCTGCGTTTGAAAATGCAAGCCAAGAATTTGTTTTTTTTTTAAATGCGAATGAAAAAATATTTAAATTCGGTGATGGCAATTTCGAATATCTTCTCTTTTAAATATTAATTAAAATATATATCGTGTTTTTGGTAATTTAAGTTTTAGATTTATTCATTCATACTAAAATATATTTAAACATAGCACTAAACGGAGTGATCACACAGAATTTTCATTACTAACAATCCAAACGTATAAGAATTCATTCATCCAAGCACATCAAGAATGCATTCTTTAATCACAGCCTACTTACAATCGCGCAGTTATTAAAACATAATAAACCACCCAAACTTCCAATCCATACATCCACGACTATTTTTCAATCAACGTTAAGTCTTAAAATGCCTCGAAACCCGTTTTTCCGCGGCGACTTTTCCAAATAACCCCGGCCTTTCGCAATTCATCCGAGCAGCAGTGGAATTTCCCGTACAAGACAACTCCGACCAAAACGAATACGGCGTCGGCAGTCGGAATCATCGGTTATAGCAGAAAACGCCCGAAGGTGGCTGCTGCCAATTGCGTCTATATATCGCGTGTCGCGGCCTTTCGAAAGACTCGCGGCTCTCTCTCTCTCTCTCTCTCTCTCTCTCTCTCTCTGAAAAAATAATTCGCCTCGAATTTCCGAGTCGGTACGTAAGATTCTCGGCCGATATGCATGAAAGTTGAGCGCCCGGCACGATATTTGATGAATGGGAACGGCCGCCCCGCGGAAAAGGCAGAGTTTCGCGGAAAAGAATGTTGCAATGCATCGATATGAGATTGCATTACCCCCCCGCCGCGCGCGACTCTGGCAGAGTTTTGTGTGCGCAAGGTCACGATTGAATTTATCGATTTATTAGCCTACCACCGGTTATTACGCTTTTTGATACGTCCGAATCGTGTTTTACTGGCGGCGAATGCTATTTTTGCTTTTGTTACGAACGAAACCCCTATAAATTCGCCTACATCCGTTTGATTATTCAATTTTTTTGTAAACGAGCAAAAATATTACAATCACGTTAATCGACAACGCATCCCTCTTTGAACTCGGATTTACATAAAATATAGAAAATAATTTTAACAATATATAAATCGATGCAAACATCCTATTTCGCATTTGTTCAAAGCGATATACAGCAGGTCTAAAAACGTAATTGAAAATTGCTCTCGAATAATTAAAAATTGCACCACGTGAATTGTTAAGCAAACAAAATAAAATCTGTTTTTCGTAGAATTCTTTAAATGACTTGTCCTTGCGACATTACGCATTCACTAATGAGAAAAAATCCTTGAGAGCCGTCCGTTACGTGTCAAGATCGTCAGCTGTTGCCTTAAAGTGTACCTATTGCGATTTTCTTCTTTTTGCGAACGTGGCACTTTTTGTGTGCTAATCACTCAGCATTTACAAATAACGGCTGGATATAAAAAGCTTTCAGTGCGATAATGAGATTTGTTCGAAATGTATATGGGCGTCTTAATAATTTCTCGACTTTCTTATCGTTGACGATGCATTTTTCATGGCGTTAAAAGGATTTTATAATTAAGATTACACGAAATTTTTAATGAATCCAGACGGGAAATTTTCCGGTCCCACTTGAGAATCTCAATCTTGTTCAGTCTCATTTCTCTGTATAATGAACTTCTTCCTTCGTGCCTTTCATCTAATACTCTCCGGAAATCGATCTATATTTTTTTTTAATTTTAATTAGATCGTCACACCAGAATACTGCTCAAATGTATCACGAAGAATATAATATAATTTAATTTATAAATGACTGTTGTGTAAATCCTTAAATAAAAATTTATACACAAAAACCCAACATACTATCAGAAAACCATTTCAATTCCTCAGAAAAACCTGTTATCTAATTTAATAGCAGATATTAAAAAAAAAGAGTGGCCCAAGCCAGTCAATCTCGCTGAAAAACGGTCGAAAAGCCGAAACGCGTCTCCCGCGAAAAAAAGAGAGTCGAGAGAGCAAGTTTGTAGGGGCAACTGTCGCGACGCGTAAAATTAAAGGCTGCGGGCTTTGTGTATAAATTTTGGAAAAAGCGGGGAAAGTGTCGGTGCGCGGCGACACTCGCCGCGCGCGGCGCGCGCGCCTGGGGTGAATCGGCCCGTGAAATTGGACCAAAAACGAATGGAACGTCCGGGGCACGCCAAATTCAATGAGGAGGGAGTCCCTGCCTTCGCCCGGTAATGACAGTTTTACGCTCTCGCCGCCACAATGGACACGGCCGTGTTATGATTCGCGGCCGCTCGCGCGGAACGCCGGACTTTTTTTCTTTTTTTTTTGCTTTTAACTTCGTTACCTATTGTATTGGCTTTTATTTTGGCGCGGAGCGATACTTTCGCCGGCTGAAAGCGGATTTACGATCGAAATTTTCATAATTTTTAATGAAAGCGATCATTATTGGGATTAAATCATTAGCGAGGGGGATTATTAATTTACGATGCTTAAGGAAGGGAGATAAATTGTTTCAATACTCGCGTTCTCGATGTCAATGGAATTAATTTCCAATTAAATTTGTGTATTATCTAATGGAGTTCCGTTTCAAATTTGTGCTTTCGGTTGTGCATTTTTAATGCTGCGAGTTTATTAAATCCGGATTAATGTTAAATATAAGTTTTCAATAAAATGATAATGTGATGCTTTAAACTTTGTTGAACTTTATTTTTTAAATAATGCATTAATAATTCACTTATCTACTTTGGAATCGAATTTATTCTGATAAAATATGAATATAATTCGGACGATGTTAAAAAATGATGTTATACGATTGAGCGAACAAACATTTTCTCCGAATCATTACGTTTCTGTATTCTGTATTTAAATAAAAAGTCATCAATGTACATTGATTCTACATATAAATACATCGATCCGTAATACAATAAAAATACGTTTTTTGAAATTCAAATACGACTATCTTTTATGCAGTGAAATTAAAATCTGTAATAAACTATCGGAAATAGAAACAAGTAATAAGTAGATAAGAAGCTTTGTAAACTGAGCCACGATGAATGTGAAGGTTGTACTCATTAAAAAATACAGAAATACCATTTGTAACCTGATTTCCCTTCCAACGAATCCGAATCGACGATACATAAAATCATTTTTCCTCCAGCGCATTACTCCTAATTTACTGATCCGACATTCGATTCGATCCCGCGCTCTCGTAACCCCCCCCCCCCCCAAAAAAAAAAAACTCGAAGTATACACACACGTTGAGCGCCGCAGAGTCACGCGAGGGACAAAGACAAAAGCCGGCACAAAAATTCGATTGTTCATTTGAACGCAAATTCGCGGCGCGCGGATCCGACAAAGGTGTGTATGTGCGCGCGCGCGCAATTTTCCAGCGTGTCAACTGCTTTCGGGCAGCGAGAGGGGCCGCGCGAACGGCACGCGCGAGCGAGCGAATTCGCGGGAGCGTGAACGCGCAAATTTCGCGGGAGCGCGCGACGCGGCCGCTTTTTATTTACCTTTTCCGGGTTGAGGGGGGCTCTTTGCTCATTTGCGCGCCGCCGCGGCGCTGCGCGGAGTCTCTCTCTGTGCGTCTCTGTTTTGGGGGCTGCCGCCGCCGCCACCGCGCCGGACGGATCGATGAATAAAATGTAGGACTGCCGGCACGCGCGCGCAGACGGATGCTGCGACGTTCGAGTGGGCCGGATGGAGTGGCTCCGGTTATTGGGTAAGAATTGGGTACGGTAGCGATGTGATAAAAAAGGGGTATACTTACAAGCAGATGGAATAATAATAACACTGCAATCGGGTTTAAAAGTGAACTTTTAACTATTAGTTCGTGGAAGGTAGAATTATATTTAATTTTTTTTATCAGGATGCACAGTGCACTGACAGGTTTGAAATATTCAGAGAAGATTCCAGGATTTTCGAGTCAATTTGTATTTTTCGGGGAACTTTAAAATTAAATTTCCGCTCGCAGCGCAACAAAAACTTCATTCATGTATAAAGATTTTTAGTCAAGTGGTTGTTATTTATTGACAAAATTCATGATTAATGACATTGAGTTCTACGAAAATCAACTGTAAAGTTATTTAAGGACATAACCATGATATGTAAGTACCTAAAAATTAGAAAACCTTATTTGTTTAATTGAATAATACATAAATTATGTAAACCTAATTCATTTATTAATTTTCATTGTCTCAGCTTTAATGCGAATTCGCCCACTACTCTATAAATTATGGAAGAGCTTAAGTTTTAAAATACGTATTTTTCAACGTGACAACAAAGAAACAAAATAAGGTCAATTACCCTATTACAATGAATGATTACGCTATCAAACGGTACCCAAAGCAAATCTCGAATCCTCCCAAATAATCAAAAAAAACTCTAATTAAGCCGGCGCGAAAAATTTGTCAGTCAGTGGCCTCCGCAGCCCTTAAAAAAAACTTTTCCCCCTTTCTTCGTTTAATTTGAGCAAGACTACTTCACGAGCACGACCCGAACCGCCAGCGTCCGCGCAACTTCACAATTAGTCTCCAAGATCGTTACCTCCAAGTTCACGCCTGCCGTCCTGCGGCCTCTCGACCCTTAAATAAGGTCAAAAACGTCAGTCGCTGGAAACTCAACCAGCGGAAAAGGAAAAAAGAAACGCAGCCGCCGCGACGGAGAGAGGGCTCTTTCTCGGAAAATTCAACGTCCGATGCATATAAAAAAGAAGAGGAGAGCGGACAAAAAACCGCAATAACCTCGACGACGTCGCGTCTCTCGTTGTTTATGGAGCTCGGGAGGCTGGGGGGAGGGGGCGGAAAGTGTAACAAAGAGGGCGCGCGCATCGAACAATGGGCCGCAGAGGCGAACGAGGGAGAGGACGGAGGCCGAGAGAATAAAACGAATGAGATATGAATGGCGAAGGACGTTTAGCGTAAGGCAATATTAGTTCCTGTACGGGCGTGCGTGCAGCCGACCGCCCGGTAGATGAATCTACGAAATTCTGGAGAAATTTACTTGGGGGGGAAACGGGAGGGGGGCGACGGATGCTGCTGGGGCAATTCCTAATTGATCGGAGGATTATGATTAATTCTTGGTGGTGTTTTGGATGTTTTGGAGCTGCGTGATTGATATCGCGTAATTAATGGTTTACTATTTTTCTTAATAGAAGCTGCAATTATTTTCTTGCATTTTTCCCATCTACTTCTCAAGGGGGATGTATAAATGAATTTTCGGTGAAATCTTGGTTTTTTGAAGAATACAAGAATTAAATTACACTATAACGTTAATTCTACTTGTTAAGGGGGGTCTTGCACGAAATATAGACTATATTTGCTAATTTATATTTCAAATTCTATTCTATTTTAAGGTTTAATAATGTGATTGGTCATATGTATTAAAGAGGTGTTCCTTACGAACTGAATAAAAATTTAAAAGCTGTAAATATCATTCAACAAATGCAGATTCATTAAAAAAATAATCGTTTAAAACATGGGAATGTTTTTTGTTTTTCCTTCAATTTTAATTTGGAAGGTTTCATTTTCTTCCTTATTCAATTTCAGGGGGAGTTATCCAATGCAAAAACCTAGCGTATTTTCAAAACCAGTAAAGTTATATTCAATTGTTTATAAATTTATCGTTGAATCTTCGATAAATCTATGAAATTCGACGAGAAATCTATAAACAAGGAATA
>UCOL01002791.1:0-22993 GCA_900474335.1 Ormyrus nitidulus | reverse complement strand
ATGTATAGTGCTTCAGTATAACAATATTGACTTATTCAATAAGTGACTATTCACTTATTACACGTGAAAGGCTTTTGACATGGCGAATAAGTGCGTATACACTTCGAATAAGTGAAGTTTTGCTTATTCGACTTTAGAGAGAAGAAATTATGTAAATCAACTCGCTAGATTTCTATAAATAATTATACATACATCTGTATTTGCAAAACTAACGCTCTCGTCGCATTGCATATAATTCTATCCACAAACACATCCACAGAAAGCACACCGATAGTTCAATGAAAAGGATAGTAAACAATCAAATTTAAAATAGACCTCATCACCGAAGCCGAAAGCTCTCCGTGACGTCTAGATGACTAAATCCATTCAGCTTCATTCACAAAATCCGGGCGATGTCCAGAAAATCGGCGAGTGCAAAAACTGAACGAAGAAGCCAAGCGCACGCGCGCGCGCGCATCTTCTTTAAAATTACCCACTTAGACGCATGCCGGTGTCTATCTCGCGGCTGTGCAAAACAGCAGGAAGAACGTCGCGAGAGACGTTGACGTTCGGGCACTTCGGGGAGAAAAAAAAATAAAAGCTCCGTCAGCTGCCGCTGGCAACAACGACGAGCTTCTTGAGCATCCTCGAGCTCGATAATTAGACGACGTAGGATGATTGGATTTTTCGCTAGGTTATTAACGCCTACAGCCGCTTTAAATAGATGCTTTTTGTTTATTTATATAAAGCAGGCTTGTTGTTCGCGAAGCACTTATTTACTCGGGAAAATGATACTTTCGTTGACTTTTTAATACTCTGGGAAAAGAAAGTTTATTTGGGCGACCGATCAAACTATTTTCCTGCTTGCGTGCGTTGCATATTTAATTATTACTTTACTTCTTAAAAACTTTTGTCGAACGAGCAGTAATCAACTTTTGCTCCTCTCTCGAAACCGCGCTGAAACATTAAAATTGTAGCCTTCAACGTTCGGCCTCGAAAACGGAGAAAAACTTTTTAAATACAAGAGGGAGCATAAAAAAATCACGCAGCATTGAATAAGTAACGATAAGCTATAAGTGCTAGACGCCTGCGTTAATGCGTGTATGCCAGGAAAGTTCATGGAAATTTCTAGGAAACGCCGGAGGAAGACCGATATTGAGCCTTTACAGCTTGTGTCAAGGCGACGCAGGAACAATCGCATTATTGCGCTCGGCATTCGTTTTGCGTTGATTTTCAATGCGCCGCACTGACAGCTTGAAATTGAGTTTCGCGTAGCCGCGCATTATAAAAATGCCGACGCCGCCGTCGCAGCGCTGGCTCGGCAAAGGACTCGCATGAATATTTATCGTTTTATTGAGTTAGGCCTCAGCGTTTCAAGCATTTGTGGCCTGCTGCTCATAAAAGGAGTCGCTGCGTCGGTGACGCTAGCAACAAATATCCTTCCTTTGTATACAAAAATCGATTTTACAAGACGCGCCTCTGGATTTTAACTGCAGTGCACGTGATTACACGTGTATTGTTATTTACTAAAATAAATTACAGAATACATGCAGCCTGCACTCTTTGCACATAAATATTCTTGAATAAATTTTAATCATACGTACAATTAGTGAATGTTGCACTGCGAATTGCAGTGATAAAATTCTAAATTACCAAAAATAAGCTACAGTAACCAAATGATCTCATAATCGGCTGGATACCCAAGGTCTCTCGGTTACGTCAAAGCTTTCCATGAGGGCAAGTTTATAGAGTCTTCTGCGTGCAGTGTAAAAGGAAAACAAACGGAAATAGAGATCCCGGATTGATCTAAGTATTAAGTCCCCATGTCACACTGCGTGCGCAATAGGCGGATTTTGCCGTAAAAAAAAGCCGTGATGAAAAAGAAAAGCAAAAGCACGATCGCCGTCGGCGTCGAGCAGGACGGCCAAGCGGAAATAGAGGAGGCCACGCGCGTAGAGCCACCGATTGACGCAGTTTAGGGGCTCAGCGAGCTTCCGGAGTCGCCCACCAGGCGGCTGCGCGGTACACCGAATCTCGCGAGGGGAGGGAAAGCCGAATTGTAAATTTAGAAGCGCCGGAATGCATACGTGTATACCTGTGGATCTCTCTCTTTGTCTTTCTATCCTTCTCTTTGCTCCTCTTCGTCTTCTTCAACGGTGCGTCGACGGATCTCTTGGCTAGAAGGTGCGGCGTTGCTAAAACGGAGACAAGTGATTTGCGCCATTTACGCTGCACGCGCGCATAATCTCTCACATGAATGAAAACTTCCCCCTCCTCTCTCTCTCTCTCTCTCTCTCTCTCTCGGAAAGAGACAGTGCTACCAATTGAAAGATCGGCAAAGTGCGTAAACGATTGCACCCGCTTAGTTTGCTTGGATTCCCGAACGCCGATGTACGTCTCGAATTGAGATATTTTTCAGTTGTTACTTTAATTATATACAAACACAAACATCTGGGCATTTACGAGCTCATTAGTATAATTATTCGCCATATAAGTGATATTATAAATTGTAAATGATTTAATTCATTTTTTAACATAAACAAATATTTTAGCGCTACGAATTATCGTTAATTTATACTTTGAAGTGTCAGAATTATTATTCTTATATTAATAAACTGATCAAATTTGACAAATTATTTTTATAAATAATTTTAGTTATTGGCGGATTCACATAATTAATTATTATTAACTTGACCAAGAGCTTGTTTAAAAAATGCCGAAAGATGTGTAAAGTGACATTTATTGTAAACATTTAAAACAGCACTAAATAGAATTCTTCCATTCAGTAAATCTTGAGCATTTACGTCAGCCGCCTTTGCGTCGCGAATCAGCTCTGATACCTAAAAAGTATTGTCAAAATCGTAATCTCCAGCTTTCTACGTCATTCATTTTAAAATTCCTATTTTCTTTTATTATAGCCGCGAAAATAAACGAGAAAAAATTGCCATCAAATTCCTCTTTTCTTTTATTTAACCAAGAAATCCTCTCTCTCTCTCTCTCTCTCTCTCTCTCTCTCTCTCTCTCTCTCCTCGTCTTTAAATAGCGCAACTCGCCTATGCGACGTCGTAATTCTCGCTTCTTTCTGTATCTGTTTCTCGCTTATGCGGCGGAGTCCGGGGGCGAGGAAGGCGCCTTCGAAAAAAAAATCGACGACACGCATTTTGGCGTCCGCCGTAATCCAAAAGACCTTTAACTCGAATTCCTCCGGCTATAAAACCGCAGCTACTGGCTCGAAAGAACGTCTCTCTGAAAATAAGCCTCTCGAGCGTATCGCCACCCCGAGTGTAAGCTATTAACGGACAGCGAGAGACGCGTTACACTGAAATCTGTATTAGTAGGAATCGCTGCTGGGCGAAACCGACCCAATTTTTTTTTTTTTTTTTTTTTTATATTGGTATAAAGATTTTACTGCTTCGGCTTACATTTGTTTTCGTTTCTATTTTAATTGCGGTGTTTTGAATCTTCGGAATTGGTTTCTAGGGTGAGAGGATTATCGTTTATTGCTCATTTGATTTTGTAAGACCAAATAATTTTGGGAAAAAAAAACAAATTTATCGTTCTTAAATATTGTTATTTCTTTCCTTTAACTCTCTTAGATCCAGATTTAGATTTCCAATAACTGATTAAAGCGATTTATTCAATAATTTACTCCCGTTGCATCAGTCGCACTTAATTTCCATGAAAACTCTATTAAACTCCCTTGCGAAACGAAATTTTCGAGCGAATTCCCGCGCGCCAAATTGCCGAGTCCTTATCGTCCAATCCAGTATACAAGTTTCCTGAATAATCAAAGCCCAATCAGCTTTCCATTAAAGGTAGCGCTCGCATTCTTCGTCCGGCCGGATTAATCGGGCAGAGCAGCCGCCGACTAATTAAGGCCATCGGAAAGCACGCGAATGGAAGGCAGATCCGAGAGCAAAAGGGCAGGAAAAAAATTCGAAGAATCGCGACGTCGCTGTATATCAGCCTAAGCCGCGCGATGAAAATAATGAGTAACGCGCGGGGAGAAATAAAAAGGCGCGCGCGCGCGCGGCCTCTGACGGTCTTGCGTCTTTGAGCCGCGAATATAAGGAGAGGGCCGCGGCGAAGAATGAAGAAGATCACTAGACGGGTCACGTGCTCGGCGATGTGGTCCTACGTCACGGGCGTCGCGACACGGACGTCACGACGCCTCTCTCTCGCTCTCTGCTTTCCCTTATAACTCGCTGGACGGCCCGGCGGAGGCTTCTCTGAATGCGCGACGCGCGCCTTCCCCTCCGGCCGTATCTGTACATTTTTAATTTTAGCTGGGAACGGCTCCGCGGTTTTATCGCTTTCCCATATCGAGCAGTGTCGGGATGAGATTTTTTTTTCTCCTAATCGTTCATCGCGTATTATTGTACGACGATCGGTTAAAATTTTTTATATTTTTGAATAATAAATTAGATAGTAGCAGTTCGCTAATTTTTTTTTTTTTTATTACATTTCGTTTAATATGGAACATTGCTTTAAACAAGAAAAAGTTACTCGCATTTCATTGGTATAATGTCTCGAAAGAGAAGAACAAACATTTGGTTTATTTTCTTTTCGTCCGTGAATATGAGCCCGAAAATAAAACTGGTGTGTAATAATGCAGCCTTCATAATTGTTGTCCAAAGCTTTGCTCAGAGTTCCCGGTGCAACCGAACTCGAAAGTATATTTATGCAGATGCGCGCTAATCACTGCGTAAATGCACTCTACGTATCCTAAACGTTTCTAATAACAGAATAGTTTTATGTTTGCTAAAAAAAAAGTCGATCGGTTTAATAGTCTGTTTATTTACGTAAAGGCGACTGAATTTATATTTTCTAGTTTCTTTTTTTAATAGATTCCACAATTTTATGCGCTTCAAGGATTTTTTTGCAATTCTATTAATGATTATGTGCCGAGAATATTTTACTTGAAAGAGATCTGTGCGCCTCTTTGAATACTTCGCGTACTTCATCCTCCTTTGATAATGAAGTACTTCTAATAGACGATCAAGATTCTTTGTTGAAAGCTTTTTCAAAAATTAAGCCTTCCTTTCAGCTTTTAATAAATAGAATTTATTAAATAACAGTTAGGTAATAATTAAAAAGTTAAACTTTTATCAAACGCAGAATTTTACTATACTTTTTAAATCAACGCAAGAAAGTCTTATTTAATTAAATGAAAAAAAAAAAAAAAAAAAACGTTTCAGAAAATGAAAAGCGAATAGTATTTGTATTACCTGCGTTTACCAGCAGCGCGTTGAATAGAAATAAAGAACGGAAATTCATCGTCAATAAACCGGGAAAGCTTCTTTAATTCAATATCGCCTCGAGAGCGTGTAAGAGTCGCGAGCCCAGTCCATCAAAGCATTTCCGCATGCAAATTACAACGTCGAGGAACGTCGAAAGCTCGGCCCTCCACCCACGCTCCTCCCCTGATAAAAAGAGGGAAATTCAATAAGCCGCCGAATTATGCCGAGCACGTAAGCGAGGCGCTGCAAAAAAAGAAAAAGAAAAAAAGGTTCGCTTCACGGCCGCGCGGCACGCTGCATGCACACTCGAAAAAATCCCACGCGAAATAACTTCCGAGCGGAAGTTCCAGCGCGACTCCCGACAATATTGTCCCGGGGAAGACGCGGCCGAGTGCCTGTGCGTTGGTGGGTAAGAAAGCCGCGCGGTGGATGAGGACGCATTTTTCCGCTGTCGCTGCTCCTCCTCCTTGTCTCTCTCTCGAACACCTCTGCAGGGAAGCACACGAATGCTCGTGGATGAAGTGGAGATCGATACCATTCGCGCTTCTTTCCCCTATTCCGGATCTTCTTCTACCTTTTCTATTTCCTCTTTCGCTCGTTTTCTCTCCTCTCCGCCTCATTCGATTATTTTCTGCTCCTCTTTTAGTTTTTTTTTTATTTCCAATAAATGGTCTTGTTATTTTTACGTCATTTCCCTCGAGTTCCCTTTTTTCGAGCATATCGTAATGAAATTTTATTGATATCGCTTTGCTTATTTAAATTTATTGAAATCCTTTCTTTAGCATCACTCCTTTTAGTATAACTTTGAAATAATAAATATTCAACGTTTACTTATGCAGTAAAATACATTTTATTTTACAATCTTTTGAAGATTAATATTTTTCAATATTTTTTATAACGAAAAGTATACTAAAGTTGAAAAATATTACGATTCGAATATTTATTTTTTATTAAAAAAAAAATTTCGAACACTCCATCCTTGGTGCACGTTCAAAAAAACATTTGAAATTCGAATCTCTTCGAAACACGAGATTAAAAGGCAATAACGCAGTTCCAAAAATCCAATTTGACATTAGCTGCAGCAATAGAAGTACCGGCAAGTCGAGTGCAACCTTTATCATCGCTCCAATAATCGATTATCCTCACAATAAAAGCCTGCTCCCCCTCCCCGCGACAGCCTCTTCCTTCCGCTTCGCGCCTCAATTTTTCTCGAAAAATTGTTCGCGCTCCCACTCAAGATATCCTCTTCCTTCGGCTTTCCGGCTGCTCTCCGGCGCACATTCTTCTATACCATTCCGAGCGATCTCGGACGAGCCACCGCCTCGTCCACCTTCCTCTTTCCCTCGTTTGATATATACCGCGAGCGAGCGGGCAGTCATCCTCGTACCCGCGAGAAAGAGATGGAGAGAGAGGGAGAGAGAGCCCGCGCGAGTAAACCCATTTGCGACCCACATTCCCCGGAGGATCTCTCCATCATCATTAACGAAGTCCTCGAAACGCTCGAGGAGTTCAATATTGTTTTAGCCGCTCGCCGATAGTTCGCGTGCTCCACGGACACGGACGTGTATTCTTATTGCTGAACGCTGCCGGTATACATAATTAAGTATTTGCGACGAGTTCGGTCGGCTCTTTTATAATGCATAATCCCGAGAATCCCTTTAATGGATACAGTTGTTTCCGCGGGGATTTGTTTTTAATTAATCTTTATCTGGGATGCAGTGGACTGCGTGGTAAAGAGAGCAGCGACTGGGTTTCCAGTGAATTATTCAAAAATAATGTTTCGTTTTATAATGGGATGTTGCGAAATTTTTGACGTTGTACTCTATAGACATACCTGTAATGCTCGCGACCTTAAGTTTTCGAAGTGAAACTAATGCGAGATAAATAGTTTGGTAAATAACTGCACGCACTGACACATAAACTATAATTAGGTTATCGATTTTTCTTATTTAATGCATGTTTTTTCACCTTTTTATTTTATAATGCTTTGAAAAACTGCAGCACATTAGAACCAGAGAATAATATTTAATAAATATAGGGAAAGTTCAAATTAAATCAAGTTCATTACATGTTTATAAGCAAACAAATATTGTTTTGAAAATATTTGAATTGCTACGACAATCGAGAAGTGCACATTTTCCAACAACTACCTATTAGTACAAGTATACTCAATAAAAGTCCAGAAAAGTATAATTTCACAAGTAATATGCCAAATTGAATAGAATTTAATTTGGTTAGATCGAATAATAAAAAAATAATATGCTAACTACTTAATATTAGAAGAAACAAACGACTAAACCTATTTCAAAAGACAAGTAAAAAAAAACAGAACTCGATTTTCGGCAAAATCATCATCATCCCCCCGTCGTTCGTCCCTGAGGCATCGCTCGGCGGATACGCTGTCTGGCGCGTGCCGCGTCCGCAGCCCGACAGAGAGAGAGAGAGAGAGAGAGAGAGAGAATTCGAAATCCCGTGCACGCTGGGCTCTAAGGGCAGTCGGCGCTCGGGACGCGTGCTCGATAAAGGAGAGAGGAGAGAGAGAGTGGAGAGCCGCGCGCGCGCGCGCTCTGGCCTCCCCCTCGCTGCCCCTTCGGCGGCGGCAGCGGCGCCGGCGTTAAATTGCGCGCCGGCGTCCCGGAGCAGAGCGAGAGCGGAGCTCCCTCTCGAGGATGAGGGGATCGATCACCCCCTCGCAGCCACCGTCGCTGCCGCCGCTGGGCCAGTCAGTGTCAGGCGCGTTACACCAGCCGGCGCACACGCGCTCCTCTCCGTGCTGTCTCTCTCTCTGTCTCCCTAACTCTGTCTCTCTCTCTCTCTCCTTTCGCTCCGTCTCGCGCTCTCCCTCGGTATTGGAGAATCGCCGGGGTGCCACTGCCCGCGATATACCCGCTGATTGGTGATTTCGCGTGACGCGCGCCAGCGAGATAGCCGAGTTTTTTCGGGTGTGATGTTTGGCTTCGGCATCGAGTTTCTTCGTGTTTGAGTCTATTTCAAAGGGGATAATTCACCCTGCTCGAGTTATGGGTTGCTGCAAGCGCTGAAGTTGGAATTAGGCTGCCGCTCTGTGGAGGTAAAAATTTTTCTTTGTCGTTCCTGTTGTTCGTAGAATTTAAGCTCTAATGGTTGGTCCATTGTGATTCGGAGTCTTTTTTTTTTAAAGGAACTTGTGCAGCTGGAATTTAACAAGCATTTTTTAATTTTACAAAAATGTTGGGAAATGATTTGTGCGAGAAAAATATTGAAATTCTTTTATATAGAACATAAAAGGCAGAAAAAAATAGTTTATGTGAAATTCCATTATAAATAATCACAAAATTCTTAAAAAATCTGTTTGTTAAATAAATAGTTGATTTACTGTAATTTGTAAAAAAATGTTTAAACATTGATAAACTGAAGCAGAATTCTAAACTGTTAATTGCGAGGTTAATTGGAAATCAAAATTGAAAAATAAATTAATAATTTCACTTCATTATCAAAGAAACCAATATTAAATTGAAAAATAATTACAATTCCACGAAAAACTTGGAAAACAAATAAGGACGCGAAATTAATATTTACCTCATAAGTTCTCCTCTGATATAATACCAATTTCCCCGTCAAATTTCCCAGCATCTGTTACAGCAATCCCTGTCAAAGCACAAAAGTAATCGAATGAATAATTCCATCGACACTATGATCTCTCGCCGAAAAGTTCATAAAACAAGCCTTCCATCAGAGCTGCATCGGCTCAATCACATAAAAAAAGAAAAAAGAAAAAAAAAACAGAAAACTGGAAAAATCTCTCGGCGGCATCGAAGCTTCTTCATTATCCTGCAGGCCTTCGCGTCTCGCGGCGGCAAGATCGAGGGAAAAAAAGAAGCTCGGGTCTCATCCCCTTCGCCGGCTGCGAGTCCTTGAGAGCCTTACCCCCTAAGCCTAGCCCAAGGCCGCCGCTTCCTTGATTTCCCCGCGGCAGCGGCGCGGCTGCGAAGAAAGCCGCCGGGGAGAAAGGTGTATGTGGCGCGTGTATGGCGCCGAGGACGAAGCTTCATTTTTCATGGAGGGTGGCCGCGGCGACCAGAGAGATAGAGAGAGAGAGAGAGAGAGAGGTATACGCTCGGAGTGCGTGCCGCCGTTAGAGCACGTGCGTCCGCCGCCGGATGTGTAACGACTCTGCTTTCGAGCGCCGAGTGTCGACCTCGCGAGCCGTGCTTTAGAGAGAAGCAAGAGTAATGAGTTTTTCCTGAGGTTTCGAGCTTTGCGGTGTTAGCGGTTAGGATCAAGCTTTCAATTGCAAGTCTAGTTCCTTCGGGTGGAATTGCTTTTTTTGCCTCTCTCTCGATGGATTATTTCGAGGCGGAGGTTCTCGATTCGCACTACCTTTTCTCAATTATTAAGCGAAATTTTACGTTTGATAGCTTCGGATTACATTTTTTTGTTGATTTAATTAAATTTGATACGGAGAAATTTATAATAACTAGTTATTGTTCGAAAATTTTGATCGAATCCTTAAAGATGCAAATCTTCTGATGCATAAACAAACGATTATTTTGCTTTCGGTTCGAAGCGCGGCGCGCAGTAAAGCTATTTCGGGGATGATTCTAACAGGTTGTTGCCGAGAGAAGGAAGTCTTCTTCTTCGGATCATTCGATTTGATAACTCAAACAAAGAAAAGTGCAGATAATATCACTAGTCTATAATTTTGCCGCTTACCGGCTTATCTTCATTGTAGAGACAATAAAGTGGAAGCGTTTCTCTTATCAAATTTAACTAGCGCAGCTTTCACTCTTGAATTATTTTAGTCTGAAATTGTGTACAAAAAATGTAGATTTATAAATCGAATCTGATTTATTAAACAAAATTAATGTTTTAAATGATTATGCATGCAATGAAACCATAAATAACAATGAAAGTAAATGAAAATCAAGAAGATTTACTAGAACGGTATATTGACTTTCAATCAACATCAAGAATGACACATTCGCTGCCTATAAATACTCATAATGCAATTTTCGTTTTCATTTCTGCTCATTCAATATTGATCTTCGAAAAAACTGATTTAACCAACATAGCCAGGAATAAGCAACATTATTAATCGGCGCGGATATTTATATATTAAAACTAAAATTATTTTACTTAAAATATTATTTCTACCTAGAAAAAATATTGCCGGCGGTGAAAAGTGAAAATTCAAGACCATCATCTGCTTCCAATGCTCTGCTATAAAATTCATAAATCCATTTCTTCCTTGAAAGCGGTAATACTAAAATATGGAAGGGTCGATTCGATAAAATTCTGTATAAATAGATGTGATATTCTGTATTTTTGATTTTTTATACTTGATGCTTTACATTTTTATAACATCTTTTTAAAATTTATAACGTTTTTTGCATTAAAATTGTGATAGTTAATATTTTGAATTATTGAGTTCCTCGATTGTAATGTTATTGTGTTTTACATTCACGAGCAGGAAACAAATTGATTAAAACAGACTGTCAAGTTAGAGTTTTGTTCTTTAATTGCTTTGAATAATTTACGAACAGTGTGCTATCACGACGCTCTTAGACTTGCAACTCTTGTAACTTCGTAAATTTTGAAACTTCGCAAACCTTGTAAATGTATTGCCAGATATTACAATGTGTACAAAGTAATCATTAATTTCTCAGTGTCGCAGTACTCCAACAATAACAATTAATCTTATAAAAATCATCAGCAGTTACCGGCGAACGTGAATTTTTTTTCTGCTAAATCATTTTTATTACTAAAAGTTGCATAAAAATCAGTAGTACAGCAAGCGATTAAATCAGACGTATTTTAACTTTAACCAAGGTCTCTTAAATATCTCTTTCACGCGACTGACACTTTAAGTGGCGACCAATTAAACAATTTAAAAATCCTTGTTATTATAATAAAGTCCGACCACTTAAAATCGCGCGGGGAAGCGCCAAAAATAACCCTCGAAAACCATTGACCCCAGCCGTAAAAAATCGGCGCGACCCGAACTCCATAGAAAAGTCGAGCGTTCGTTGGTCTTGTCCGGCTCGCCTCCGACGCAGTTCATATCTCCTCCAAGCAAAACATTATTCTCCCGAATTCTGACAGCTCTCGGCGACTCTCGAGGACGCGGACCGTCGCCTCCTCGCCCCGACGTTTCGTCGTGAGAAAGGAACACAAGCGATTTCCAATGGAATGAGGAATAAACCTCGCGGCGCGGGAGGAAAGTTTACAAACCGAGAGTCGGCGAGAGCGAGAGAGAGAGGACTTTAGTCACGGGGCTAAATTTAAAACGGTTGATAGAGAGTGGCCCGCCGATCGACGCCGCCGTACGCAGCTAACGCAAGTTTTAAAGTCACGTCGCGCGGCCTCTCGTGCTTTGCTCTTTCGCGTCTTTTGTAATAATTCGAGGACGCCGAGAGCGCTTTTAACGTTTTAGATGGGAAGGAATAGGCGCGTGAATTCGGAAGTGAAGTGGGGAATTGATTGAGTATTATTCGCGGGTGGATTGTCTGAAATGGTGATGTGATTTGGTGTCAAGTTGGATTGCTTTTCTGCGATTCGAAATTTATTATTACTTTATTGTAAATTTTCAAAGTTTTATTAAAATATTTCGCAGAATTAAAACAGTAGTACTTCTGTTAAAGAAAAATGTAAAGGTAAATCAGATATTAGATTGAGAGATATTTTAATTCATTTTTTTAGCTATTAAACTTGTGCTGTTATCTCAGTTTTAATAGTTTTAGACACACATACGAATCTTGTTTAAAACTTTCATTATCTAAAACTTTTGACTCTTTTCTGCTCTCTGTTTTTTAAAGATTTACTGGAATATAAGTTTAAATTGAAAAAGCAGCTAGAATTTCGTAACGTCTTACTCTTAATGAAGTAATATTAAATGTCACAAGTATATACGTTTTCACAAAGCTGAAATATGAAATTCCCGCTGAAATCAATTTGTTTGTCGTCTAAAGCACTTCCAACCACAGCCTTTATCTAATTTCGCAGTTTTTAACCGCAGTTTGTTTCCTCAAAGCCTTTGTCAACCCCCGGAAACTGCAAAAACGCGTGCGGGCAAAGAGGCCATTTTCTCTCTTTCTGTTTCTCTCTCTCTCTCTCTCTCTCTCTCTCTCTCTCTCTCCAGTCGTCCTTGACTCGAACTTGGACGAGAGAATACTCACTGTCTGTCCGTGTTTACGGCGCGTACGAGAGCTTCCGCGTGCCAATGCGAAAGTTTTATATTACGAAATTGCAGCGATCGTAACTGTCGAAGAGAATCTTTAAGCAGAAAACGAGTACAATGAGAGTGGAGCAGTATACAGTAAAATGTTTAGAGAAAACGAGGCGATAAACTTTTATGAGGTGTTGCACTATTATTACTGTAAATAGCTGAAGAACTAAAAGATAATTATTATCAACAGTCATAAAAAGATTCTCTTGGTTACAGTTGAACGCTGTTTCTTATTAACACATTAAGAGAGTAATTATTTGAATATTACTTAATCCATTTATCGTGCAGAAAATGAATAACATTTTTAATATCTGCGTAAATATGAATTTGCAAGCGACGTCTTTTTCTGGCATTTTGACGTGGGTTGGAAAATATTAAAAACCGATGGAAATCTTCATATTTATCCGGAAATAGGATGCTGATACGTTATCGTAAAAGCACTAATATAGAAATAGTCATTATAGTAAATCACTGTTTATATCACTAATATGATTATAATACCACAGAGCAAGAATTTGCATAATTTATTTCAAACGTCTAGCTGAAAAGATATTTAAGAACTGCAACCTGGGGATAAAATAAACCGAACGACACATTGTGAAATATTTAAATTTGCAAATAACGTACAGATTTATTTTCGTAATGATTTCGTTTCTCGCGAGGCTCGACATTTTACCTACGCACTCGGGGTGCTTTTAATTTAAAATAAAAACGAATTTTCGACGTTGTCGTTGCGAGTTTATTGAATCCGTTAAAATACAACGCCGCCAAGAGAAATGATTCGCGTAATCCAAGCGCTCGCGTAAAAAGATAAACCGGACGGACCATAACTGCCGAACAATCAATACGCTCTCGCACAATTCCCTCTGCATAAGCGCCGCACCTAAATAACGACGTGCGAAAGCGCGTGACCCAATAGTCATTAAAAGCCCCGAAGCTTCGATGGCCGAGAGAGAAAAAGAGATGGAAAGAGGCCCCGGAGAGGATATAGATAGAGTGAAACGAACTACTTTTGCAGGAGAACGAGAATCGCTAAGTTTCGCTAAGATGCCCGACGGACGGCGTGCCAATGTCGCCGACTGGGGATGAGATGTGAAAGTTTAATTAAGCGCGGACACTTGCGTGCTTCGTATCGGCTAGTATTCGGCTCTTTTTCTATTTCGGTGCACGTGAGCATTATTGTGCGGTTAAAAGAAATTTATACGCTAAGCGAAGATGATGAGCGTTGAGCACAGATTCTTCAGCCAGCTGTCCGTCGACAGCGAAGACGGCAGGCAGTCTTCGAAGGACTCGGTGGGTATTATCGATATTGCAACTTGTTGGTTCGCTCTATTTCTCATTTTCGTTCGTTTCGCTTCTTGTGATGTTTCGTTTTTTTCTTTTTTTTTTAGTAAATTGTTTTGCAATATTATTCAATTTTCTTGTTTTACGTTCAATTTACGTTTATGTAGCTGTGCTGTAGGCAAAGAATGGTATGTCTTTTCTCCTTTTTTGTTCGGCATTTTATTATATCACTGCGAACGAAATTCCGTTTTTTTTTGTTTGAGTACACTCAAAACAGTTATAAAACGGTAATATCCGTTTTCAAAATTTCACTTTAACGAGACTTGAATGGATATTAATTTGTTCAAACTTTATTGCAATTCTTTCGTTGACTGCGTCATTTGCTGCTGCACGTGTCACTTCCCTTTGAAAACTTTTTCTCAAGGATATATCCTCAACGAGAATGTCACTTTCTCTTCAAGTTATTAACTTTTTACGTATACGGCAAACGTACTTTTATTTCCCTCATAGATAAATAATGAATAAATATTTATGAAAATCTAGCTCATTTCAAAGAAACTTGTCCGAATAAAAATGAATCTGCAATAAATATGTATAGCGAAGTCTGACCGATTTCACCTGTTACCACTAGTTTCCGCAACTTTCGCAAAATCTCTTTCCAACCCCCCCTCGGCTAAACGTACAGAAGGTAAATCCGCGCCTCGAATCCACATGTGCGATCCTTGAAAGAGGCGAAAAACGTGTAAGAACGCGAAAGGCGGGGAGGCCGGGGGGCAGTAACAAAGGCGCCAAATCAGCGGAGGTCGCGATCAGTTACTCGTGCGGAACGGATATTCGCGGCGCGCACGTGGACGTTTTCACGTTTCGCGCCGATCATCTTCCCGAGCGGGACTCGTGTGTCGCTCTCCGCCGCTCGTGCGACTGTTTAACGAGCACGTGTGCCTGCTGCCTCGTGCGCGCCTCGAACGCTGGCTGCGTATATGGTGGAGCAAGAAGGAGCGTCGTTAATTGTAATTGCGCACTGCACGACGACGCCTTTCTCTTTTTCTGTTTGTTTGTTTGTTTTTTTTTCCTTTTTTTTTGCTTTTCACCACTCGTCGAGTGGCGAGGGGAGTCGTTTTCTTTGAGGGCTTTGTGCTTGAGGAGTCGCGTAACGCGATTATGCTTGAGGAATCGCGTAACATGATTATAACACTCGTTGGGTAAACGAAGCGAGCCACTGTTTGTTGTGTTTATGTAAGGTGGACATCATTCGGGAATGGGGTGTGTGACATGAATAGTAGCGGGAAAATAAAGGAAGTGATGGAAATATGTTGGTTATGAATGGTAATAAACAGGGGTTGTGGTGTCCTCCGAGGAAATAATTTGTTTATTATCGTTAGATAATTCTCGGATCGATAGTAGGCTTGATTGAATAAATGATTGAATAACTTTGATTATTCATTGATTGGGAGCAAATTAACGAGGATTACGGCGTCTTAGTTCTTTCCCCCTGACTGAATTCACTATTCCCGATCGGAGCTTGCATGATTTTATTTTTATCTTGTATATAAATTTATTTGCTAGTTTCGTGGTAGATTATTTTTCTATTGTTGAAATTTTTTAGTTATTTATGTTGAAATTTATTGCCGAGTCCTTTGTTCTAATGCAGATTATGTTTTTGTTTACAGGATACTCGCACCCATGTTGTCGTCGAGTTATATGACACCGAGCGTTCCTACGTCGAGGCCTTGCAAATACTAGTCAATGTGAGTACTTTATCTTTTAATTCGCTGTTTAAACCGAACTATTTTGATCTTTATATTAAATATATATTAGCGAAGCTCTCTTCTAAAGACAAAAAACGTGCATGTTTTGAAACATGTTTCTATAACCGATCGAAATACAAAAACTCAATTCACGAAATCAAGACGCGTCTCGCGACCCTTCGCTTTTGCAAACTACAAACTTTCGATTCAGAAACGTTCTCCAAAGTCTGAATGGGTTATAAAGCAGAGGGGCAGAAATAAGCGGCGTGCTACTTCGAAATCTCAATTTCCCATCCTCCATCTGTCCCGGAACAAAGTGCTTATCGGCTTGAGTAATTCGAGTGCAGCGCACACCAGACGTCGCGAGACTGATAAACGGCTCCCTACGTATATATCGTAGACGGACACATGTTCCCGATACGTTTCTACTACACTCCCGCGCAATTCTGCGGGTGAAAGGTCGATAGCGGCTGCACTGCATTGATAATTACAATTCTGTCGAAAAGACTGCTAAAATAATGGGTTCGAAGTCAAAGCTAGATCGACCTGATTGCAGAGCTTTTTTACACAGATCGCGCGCAAACAATGTACTTTTCTGAAAAAATTTGTAAGGGCAAAATAACTGTTTGCCGCACGTGGTAAAGCTGTTTATGAGCGCACCGTAGAAATTAGAGTATATATAAATAATGTTGTTTATTTATAGCTTGCAACAGTAGGCATATTGTAATAAAAAATGTTCTAGTAACTAAATAGTGCCGTAAATAGAAGCAGAAGTTGACCATTGTTTATTAATAAAAATATGATTTACTATTTTTTAATGATAAAAATCTATTTTACAACATATCAAAGTAATCATTTTTATCGCGCAGAAGTGGAACAATCGATTTTTCTTATTTTCTCATTGGAAGCAGGATTTATTATTCATGGGGAAGATGTAGCTTTTTGAAAAGAAACATTTTAACGATAAAATAAAGAGTTCCTATATAAGTAAATTGTATAAATAGATTAAAAATAAATAATAAAGTTATTGAATTGATCTAAACAATCGCTATAAGAAATCTTATTCTACACAACTATTGAGCAACCATTAAAGTAGTTCGGGTATTAAAATTTTTAGTTTCGATTTCACAGAATCAGGTAATTCTTTTACATTAAAAAAAAAAAAAAAAAAATTGTGCATCTGATGAAGTAAACAATAAATAATTTATCGCGCAAATGTATATATAAAGCACGCTTCCTGTATTATTAAAGCTTCAAGGAAACTCTTGCATCGTATATATACGTTATACGTACATCTTCGGTAAACAAGATTTTCAAAGCTTGTTTATTCGTTACCCCCTGCAACAGAATAATTCACTCGAGCGAGTCGCTTCTACGCTCTTTACGTCAGATTAATGATTAGATGCGGGGTTGACAATCGAGAATGCACTCCCTACCTGCTTCGTAACAATTGCGCCTAAAAAAGCTTCCAAGCTTCAAAAGTAAATTTAATTTTTATTCCGCGCGCTATACTTGACGAACGAATAAAACCTAAAGGGAAGCAAGGTAAACACGGAAAGCAATCGAACTTAAAAACGTTCCGAGCGCAATTCAGAAAATAGAGAAGAGCTCGAATGATAAAAAGGCAATGAGGTACTCAGTTTCTCAAGGCGCGGAGAAGTTTAGCCTCGAGCCAGACTCTAATGCTCCGAACGTATACGTAATCTTGCCGGTTCGCGTATGGCCAAGACCTCGATGGAAAGTTTTTAGCTCCTTTAGAAGGAAACTGGACCGAATTACGCGGCTTCGGCACTCGCGGTTACGGCACATACGCGAAAAATAACGTTTCGGCGAGTGAACTTTTATGTAGTTGGTCGGACTGTTTATGTTTATCGGTACTTATTTCAGTTCAACTCAGTCAACATTTTTCAAGCTGATCTATCGTACAGAAAAATGGAACAATTAATTAAAATGATTAATTTATAAATGCGCAATAATATTCAATGAGTGAGCTTTAAAAATCTGTAATATGCTTGCATAAGAAATTTAACTTCTGCGGGATATTCCTTCTTCGGGTGCTACTATATGCATGGCAAATCGTAAAGGCGCCATGTGCAAGTAATCGCATTGCACGTCTGCACCATTGAACGTGCCGAAAATCAGGCACGAACTTCTTCCGTTTTCCAAAAGCTTGTATTATATTTTTACTTGCGTGACTGTTTCGTTTGGGTTAAATTTTTATGGATTTTCGTAAACACGCTTGCTTATGCCTTATTTTTCGCCATCGAAACAATATCTTGATTCCAAAAATAATAAAAGCTAGTAATAACGAAAATACGTACGTTTTCAAATAATAAAACTCTCTGATTTTCGATAAACCTAAATTCAATTTCATAACGTTCGATTTCTTAACAAACCTAATATATATGAAAGTTTTTTGACCAATAGCATTTAAGGAAAAGTTACAAAGTTTTCCAATAAATTTTTTCGCAACTCTTAAAAGCTAAAATAAATGGTTCAGAAAACTTATGATCACACAATGCTATTTTTCCACTCGAACATAATTGTTCTTCTAAACTGCTACTTCTATATAAAGACACTTTTAAGTCAAAATAAATGTTCGAGAGACTCTCAACGATGCATTGTACGTACGATGAGTTTTACGTTTCACATAAATTTTTATATGATATTCAACAGAATCAAATTGGACGCAGAAATTTTTCAGTTTTCAAAACATGAAAATAACAGTTCTTTAAACAGACAAAAGAAGAGCTCAGCTTTGTACTTGAGAAGTACTTATGACAGTTGTAACAAACAAGCTGACTTGAATTTACATATCAAAGAGAGGAAGGCGTAATTTACGCGCATTAAAGCGCGCAATAACGCGAAACAAACCCTCGGCTTCACTTTCTGCTTTATTACAGCTCTCAAAAATCAGAAACAAAGCTGGAAAGAAAGAGCGGAAAGACTTAAAAGAAGGGATAAAGGAAAGCTCCGAGCATTCATTATACTCGAAGCGACTATTTACGTTTGTTGGCCGATCGCGACGCGAAAGCTCGCAGCCGATGAATTATGCGGCGCCAAAAGCGCATTTTATGATATAAATCCGCTGGAGGAGTTTTGTCAAGCGTCGGTAGACATACGCCGCCGAAAATTTATCATCGTTATTTATGCGGCTTTTTGTGCGCTTCAAACAAGCCGAATTTGTCTCGCGGCGTGAAATATGAAAATTTTAATATCGTAATTAGTCGGAGCTGCATGTGTTTTTCAGTATTTTAGGTTTTACGCCAGGAAATCGTTATGTTCAAGGCTTTTTTCCTTGACAAAGAAGCTGCCGGTCGTTGCTTCGAGCATATCTGCCTCTTTTCGTGAGATTTTTACGTTTATACTGTATAAAAATGATTAATTAATTATTCAAGTTTGTACGCGAAAAATTTCTATTTTTAATACAAAACTTATTTATCCATTAAACATTGAACGGGTACTAAATATGGCGTTTCTCCCAACTTAAACCAATCGTAGACCATTCATCGAAAAAGCTCCAAAGTAACTCGGAGCTTAAAAAATGAACGAAGAAACAAAAAAAAAAAAAAAAATCGTCGCGTGCAACCTGCCAAAGAGAAAGAGGGGGGAGAACATAAGGCGGCGAAGAAGGGCCTTGAAATCGATTCGCGAGCGCATTTATTTTTCCAGTCCGGCGAAGCGATGAAAATAAATTGACATCGACATTCGCGGACGACGGCACGCTGCCAGGGAGTTTAAAGCGCGGCCAATGATTTACCGCGGCCCGGTCATTGAGCGAGAGCGCGCCGCGGCTCCCGAGCCACGCACTGCACCTCTATTGCGCGAGAGAGCTCGCGAGCGTTAGCCGCCAAGCTTTAACAAGTGGCCCCCAGCCTGAATCCTCTAATTATCGTTACAGAAATACTTGCAGCCGCTCAAGAGCTCGGAGAATGCGCATCTTGTCGACGCAGCCATCGTCGATGAAATATTCTATCAGGTAACACCTTCTTAAGCTTTTTCTTTCGACCTAAATTTAGAATTTTACTGGGGGCAATTGAAATGTTCCATAAATCGCTTCTGTAAATAGATGACGCGATCTCGCATCTGTATATATATAAATGTGGAATATTATTTTCTGGAATTTTAAAAAATTTATTATACAAGAAAATTGAATCAGAGGTTTGAAATTACAAGTTGAAAATTGAAGAGCTCGCGAATCGCAAAATGTAGAGCACGAGCTAATAGTAAGAACGAGTGCAGACCGAACGAATAAACAGGAAGCTTTTCTCCCTTTCATTCATTCAGGTCCCAGCGATTCTCAGTCACCATGAAGTATTTCTGGAAGAATTACGCAAGCGCCTGGAAACCTGGGAGCTACGGCAAACAATCGGTGACGTTTTCCTCGAGGTGGTAAGGGAGATTCTTCTTTCCTTTCTTGTTTGCTTGTTTGATTAAAGTAAGAACGGGGACTTTATTACGAACGCACAGCGTAAAACCTCCCCGCACAATTACTTAATCATCCCCTCGCAAAACTTTCCGCGATTTCGCCGGCGAGAAAGAGAGCTTTAGCCCACCAAACATCACCCGCTCCCCGTTTCTCGTTACAGTTCACCAAGCCGGTCGTGCTCGAGACCTACACGCTCTTTCTCGACAATTGGAAGTCGGCGAAGAAAGCCATCAAGACGACGTGCCAGGCCAAGCCAGCGTTCGCCCGATTTCTCGAGGTGGGTGGATTCCTCGCGACTAATGCTCAGTGCCATCTCTCATCTCTTTTTAACGACTTTTCTTGCCGAGCTGTGGACTTTGGCGCGTTTGAATAAGGAGCGCCGCGGTGCTAAGGAGATGAAGCTGACTTTGAATGACTTTTGAATTGAGGAAAAATCGGAGCTATTCGGGGAAAGATTTTTCCGCGAAAATTTAATTGTTGTCCGAAAGGTTTTACTTTGAAGAAAGAAAAGTTTTATACGAGTTCGTTTATCCTTCGTATCAAATCAATAGGATTCGGGAAAAAAGAATCTTTATTAAAAGTATTTTTTAATATTAAAAAATAATACTTTAACTATATAATTTCCTTGTTTGAAAGAAGCCTGCTTCATCGATCAACACAGCAGTAATTGAATTACTCCTCGAGCGAATTTCCCATCTTCATCGTCTCACATTTCACGACATGAATTTCATTGAAGCTCAGTACCCTTAGCTTCCTCTATAATAAATTCCAGCTCCTTCCGAAAACCCAAATAACATGCACAAACCTCGTTTAATCCCCCGAATTAACCCCCGCACTCCGCTTTGTCTCCGAGTCTCCTTAAACCGATCCCCGAAAACGAGAGCCGGCGTCAACGAGCTAACCGCCGTGAAATTTCCCGCAGACAATGGAGCGAGAGCACAAGGGCAAGCTCGGCCTCGATCAGCTGTTAATTAAGCCCGTGCAGAAGATCCCGCGCTACGAGCTGCTGATTCAGCGGCTGCTCAAGCACACCGACACCGGCCACCCGGACTATCAGCTGCTCACCGCCGCCCTCAAGGAGGTTCACGAGCTCGTCGTAAAGATCAACTGCACCGAGAGGGAGTCGCTCGAGTGGGAGCAGCAGCAGACCACCCTCAAGGAGGTGCAGTCGCTCGTCGAGGGACTCGCCGGCATCGTCGCCAACGACAGGTACGGCCGTCGACGACGTAATTTAACGGCGGATTTAAACGCACGGCGCGCCGTGCACAAAGATCGTTCGAGGTAAAATTCAATGCATTTTTCCGGGAAGCACGCGCGGTGTTGGTGCGTTCGTGCAATTACTCTACGGGTGACGAGGTTCGAGCGGTATGCAGATTATTCCAGGAATTGATATACAATTACGCGGTCTACTGCTCGGTCCTCGGATCCCGAAATTTCGATGAAGATCGCTACCGTGAAATGCGAATTATATCTCGAAAATATAGTTCTATAATACTGCTTGTCATTAAAAAAGTTTCCCGCTTTAAAAAAAAAGTTGGATCTCGAAATTTTGGAATTAGCTTAGTTTTGAAAATATACTCGGCTGCTTCTCGGGACTTTTTAACAAGCGTAACTTTCTCCGCAGAGCTTTTATCCGACACGATCTGGTGAGCATCGCCTCGAACCAAGGCACGCGGAAGGAACGAGGGCTCTTCCTGTTCTCGGATCTCCTTGTTATCACGAGCATTAAGCGGCGGAGCGGGACTATTAGGAAGCCATCCACGTTAGTGCACGCTTGTTTACTCTTCTTCCTTTGAATTTCCCCCAATTAGTAGATGCAATCTCATTTGAACTTTTCTCGAAACTATGAGCTTTTTTTGTTTTTAATGAAATTTATTGATTTCCTTCGTCTTGTAGAAGCTCTTGTCCGAACAGTTTAGTTGGGGTGTTGGAAGCAAACAAATACAAGATGCTTATGAGGATTCCGCTGGACGACTTGGAAGTTATGAAAGGTACTTCAAGCTTTAATAGCTTTTAAACTTTTATAAAGTGATTGACTCTATTGCATATGTAAATAAGTATATTATACGTTTCAATTTTAAAATGCATAAGCTTTAATCGCCAAACTCAAGATTACCATAAAAGTAAAACGAATTCAGAAATAATCTCTTCGAGCCACTTTATTCAAAATTAATCCCCTACGTCGAATCTCTCCGTCCCGTCCCCAATTTTCCTTTCAAGCACTTTATGTATAAATCTGAATAATCCCTCCGTTGACTGGCTAATTAATTTGGCGAATTTCCCAGCCAAAGACGAGAACCTGCGGCGAATGGCTCGCGAGGTGGACCACCTGAGGGAGGACTGCGCGACATTAAGTCAAATGCAGGAGCTCACCGCGACTCTCCACGGTCCGAGGCAGCAGCTCGAGGACCTCATCAAGGAAATGCTCGCCCAGACGCAAAAGCAGCTGGCCGAGCGCAATGCCGCCCATTCCCAATTGGCCTGTCTCGAACTTACCCTTAACACTCAGTAAGTGATTTGGGTAATGTGTGCAGATTTATCAGATAATCGCGTTTGTTAAGTCATTTGAAAGCAGTTTAGTTACTTTTCTTTTTATTTGAAATGAAGATGTTTTGATTGGTTGTTATAGGCGCGTTTGTCCAGTGACTATAAAAAATGTTACCAGAGTATGAATTAATGGAAGCAAAATTGTTTTAGGGCCGGCATGGAGAATATTTCTGTCATGTTTGCAAAACCTGATAAGCGAGCGAGTTGGGAAGAAAGTTTTAACGAGGCCAAGCAAAAACTAGGTAAGCTGAAAGAATATTTTCTATTATACTTTTAAATACAATATGTATTAGGTATTACTAGAACCAAAACCCTGCTTTACGAATAAGTTAACTGTACATGTTTAAATAGTAATCAAAATGGTAAACATTCCAATTTAAACAGAAAGTATTTCATGATTATAAAACTAAATTTCAAACCTCGAGTTCATCTGACAAAGAGAGTGTACGACATTTGGGTAATGGATTTTCCTGTAATTTTGGGATATGTTTTCTAATGTTAAAATATGAAGGAAGCCGCATCCGTTCGGGCTAACGCTCGATTTTTCAAAAGTTAAATGCTC